>LR539435.1:3769-67797 GCA_900536315.3 Caenorhabditis becei | reverse complement strand
CCCGTTATCAATTCGGTATATTCCTTGGGTATCTCAATGTAATCAATCGATATAGCATTGATCTCTTAGAATATCAATAGGTGCCTATCGAATCCAAAAATTCTCTTGAGATCACACTGATTCCTTTATCAGTTGTTGATATCCCGTTATCAATTCGGTATATTCCTTGGGTATCTCAATTTAATCAATCGATATAGCATTGATCTCTTAGAATATCAATAGGTACCCTCCAAATCTAAAAATTCTCCTGAGATCACATTGATTCCTTTATCAGTTGTTGATATCCCGTTATCAGTTCGGTATATTTCTTGGGTATCTCAATTTAATCAATCGAAATAGCATGGGCGCCTAGAGAGACGCAGGCGCAGAGCGAGACGCAGACGTCAGACTGACTACGTACTGCGAACTCATAATAGATGAAGCGTGGTACAGTACCCCCACCAATCCCCTGGTTACCGAACCCCTCCTACTGATACTGATGGCGGTACCGAGTCAGGTCACTTCTGAATAGTGGTATTCAGTGATTGTTCTTATGTTAAATTTCGCTCATTGAAATCTTTCGGAACTTTTAGAACTCCCTGAAACTATTTCCTTTCTGGATCAAACTTCAATAGCATCTCTACAGGTGAACTGTGGAAGTCAGTCTTCTTGTCAACAGGGATATGGATGTGGTCAATATGGATGCGCGAAAAGGAAAGCGTTTGGGGGAATAACAAAACGAATAGATGGAATTCTCATAAACGATGATGAACATAATCAAGCTGAACTACCAGATGCCAGCATTTCCCTGGAAGTAGAGAATCATTCCCAGAATATAAGTGCAGAACAACTGCTGAATCCTAACTTTATTTTCCGTGCATGTTGCGAAGCTCGTGGATTACCAGATCCATGTCTATCTCACTGCAATTTTAACAGGTATACGCCTCACGCGGTATGTCTCCATGAATGTGAGCCAAAAACGTAATGAAGCGCTATTTACAGTTAGAAGCCATGTTCAACAAAGTAGATAAGTGTCCGATCCAAGCTTTGAATGAAATACACTATTGTGCCGCTCAAGGAATAGATCATCGAGAATGCTGCGAATCAAATGGTGTAAGCTCGACTGCAGCAGGAAGAAAATGCCTTTCTTTTTGTGATCAACGACCCAACAAGTTCACTCCGATTGACGCTACATATCTGCCTTGCTTCGATGTTTTCGAAGGAATAAAACAATGCTTCTATTACGAGATCAAGTAGGCGTTCAGATCTCCCGCATTAGTATTACGCCTCACTTGGTAACCCCGGGAAAACTTTCCTACAGACTTGGAACCTCTTCCAAGAGAGCTGCGAATGCTTTTGGAAAACACAGTGACCAGAAGAGTTCCTAGCCCCTGAAAATGGAGTAAAATTTCGAATTTTTGCTTGTCGGAAATATTCCAACTACCGGATTTTCTCTATTAGAAGGGCGCCTCTAATAGAAGGGTAGCCGGGAGGGGTGGAAAAATAGAAGGGCATGCCTTTCTAATAGAGGAAATACGATACAGCGAAAGTCTTCCGGAAACTTTTCCAAGGATAACCGAGTCATTTACAGACAGCGTGCTCAAAAGAAGTTCGGATCTCAAAAGAAGTTTCAACGTGGAAGCTCAAACTTCTGGAGCTAACCGACTTCTCCAACCGCAACAAGTAACAATAAAGTTCTCAGTAAATGTTCTTTTGACAAACTCAGGACAAGACAGACACACAAAAGGTGGTAGCAGTTGGCGACGATGACAACGTGACAAAAACTTTGTGAAATGGGGGAAGGTGGAAAAAACAGTTGTTTTTTTAAATAAGTGACTTTCAAAATAGATGACCAGTCTATATTGAAAAATCAACTTCTTAGGGAGGCATAAAAAAAGTGACTAGTACAATACAAGGAAGAACTTTTTGATGAAAATAGTGGTTAGATGCTACAAAGGTGCTACAACCGAAATTGGGAGCTACCAATGCAAAATATCAGACGATTTTCCTTTTAGCACTTTCCACAAGTCTTGGCGCACTTGGCAGTGTAGGCAGCGAAGTCAGCGTTGTCGCAGAGCTCGGCAAACACAGCGCAGTGACCATCTGAAAAATATTGATTTATTACTGATTGCTCGGAAAAAAAACTGGGCAGACTTTGTACCAACTTTCGCAAACTCTCTGGTTAGCTCGGCAGAAAGTTTGCAAAGTCTCCGCCCCTTTAAACGCATTTTACGATAACTGGCGGAACCCGCGAACTGTCGGGTGCAGATTTCGGTATGCTTTACGGTGCATCCGGCAGTTCGCGGGTTCCGCCAGTTAGTTATCGTAAAATGCTTGGAAGGGGGCGATGACTGTGCAAACTAACTCTGCCAACTATGCCGAGCTTGGCAGAGAGTTTGCGAAAGCTGCTACAAAGTCTGCCCAGTTTTTTCAGAAAGGTTCTCTATGGACCTTCATCATCAGCACAGGTGGCTGAGGTGTAGACGACGAAAGCGGAGAAGATGACGAGGAAGTACAGAGCAATGGTCTTGAGCGAGAACATGATGAATGTTGTTGACTTGAGTGTGATTTTCTATGCATTATACAAACCTTATATACTCTTTGGTCCTGGAAAGTGTACGCCCCCTTTGTGATATCCCTACAGCTATTAGAAAAATTTACTCACCTGTATCTACAAGGACACAATGCGCTTTGTGTGCACAGAATGACACATCTATTTCGCTATTCCAAAACGGAAGTACAGTAATTTGTTTGATTTCATTATATTGAATTGTTCACAATAAATCGTTTCCTAGTCTTAGGCTGTACGTAGATCTTATCACATAATTTTTTGGTAAAGAATCGTTGCATGTATTAATCTTTTGAAAATATATTATTTTCTGAGCTAGCACTCATCTCAATAGAAAAATTCTCGTTTTAGTTAAATTAAGCATGTTAATAAGATTGGATTCTAAGTGATTGCAAAATCGCAATGATATTGTCAGATTGTCATATACTGACAAACATGATCTTAAGGCTGGTCAACGATTATATCCAACACGGTTTCTATAAAAATGAGCAATTTATTCAGTTTGGATTCATTAACCAGAGGTATATCACATGTGGTTCCGTCGTGTCGTTTTCGGCTCAATCTCTAATGATAGTTGCATGAGTTTCTTTTGATTGTCAATAACCTGTAAGAGTACGACAGGTTGGAAGTATTGTTTGAACCTAAGAACTAACTCTTAGGTTTCGAATCAAACTTTGTGGTTCGACGAACTCATTGTCAGAAGTATCGAGCGCAGGGCCTTTACAATGTCGGAAACAACGGAAAATGTTCGCAAACGTGTGCTGGAACAATAATGTGAGAATCGTCATGAAACCTAGACTGGGTTTCTTGTCTCCCAAACGAAACTTACCATTTTTTCGAAGTTTACTAACCCATTGAAGAACGATTTGTTTCCTTGATGAATAAACATGAGATCCTTCAATATCAAAGGAACAAATGGAATGAACGGGGCAGACATCTAAAATTATGTCAATTGAAAAAGAATTTAAACTTCAATTGTTACTTTAGAAATCATGTTTCGATACATCCTATGATTTCTTGTGGGATCTAAAAGATTTTCCAGCTCAGAAAATGCTTTTCTAGTGACAAGAGGTATCTTCTTCAAAAATCAGTCGTTGGTTACATTGTACAAGCGCTTCTCAACTTACACTCCATGTGAAAGAAAGGCGGCTTACAGAAGTGTGGCTGAGCCCAAGTGTAATAGCGAAAACAGTTAGTAAATCGCGATTATCTCGAGCGCTGAAGTAATAGGTCAATTCGGAAGCTTTCCGTTAACTCACTGTGTAGCGATTTCAACAAACTTTTTTAAAATAATCACTCTGTTTTCTTCTGAAGCTAATAGAACTTCAGTTGTTGCCCAGTGTTGAACTTCGTTGAATCTCCGTACCAAAAGATCCAAATTGAAAGGCATCTTCATGGGAAAGGACTCTCGTCCAATAACTTGATATAAAAGCTCTTTAGAATCCGTCGCTTTCAAAAGTTGAAGATGAAATAAAAAAAGCTGATGAGCTAACTCTTGAGAGTCAATAAGATGGAGAATCGACGAATGAGACAGTGGTGATGGTCCATTTTGGTCTTCCGTTGGAACCAAGCACATTATTTCTTCTCTATTCACAACATAGAGCTTCGAATTCAAGCTCAATACCGTGGGGATTGCTCTATCGTTTGGAGAAAATATCAATTTTTCTCCATTAGATTTCACTTCCACCAAATGCAATGGTTCGGCAGAAAAGCTCATTCTTCGACGAGACAGCTCGCAAATTTCTTCAGACGTCTTGTCAACGCGAATCGGTAGAACAAAACATGTTGTATCAGCCAAATATATTATCTGGTTGCACACATCTGTAGGAAGAACTGGGCAGGGTGTATGTGCGGAAAGGACTCCGCAATCAAGTACAATCGCTGGATGACGAGCTAATACTAATTGCATATTTTCCCTAGCGGCTCGAATTGTATTCATTGTTTCCAGAATGGGTTCCATCCCTGACAGTCGCTTGCTATCATCAATTACAATGCAGTACAACTCTTCAACGAATGAATTCGTCACCGGATTCAAAAAGAAGTTTATCCGCAACAGACTGCACCAAACATGCACAAACATTACAACTCTTCTTTTTGAACGCATTAGTTCCACGAATGATTCTGGGAACGAATCTCCGGTCTTCTAAATTTATTAAAATTTTCGAGAGCTCATAAGAATGTATACATTTTGCTGTTGACAGTAGTACGCTTTCAGAAAATTGCAAACAGTGTTGTCTGGCATGAACGCGTCATGCGTCAGAATGAAATCTTCAACGAATACATCCAACTCTATAATTGGAATAGTTTTTCACATATTATCTCCTATTCCACCTGTTAAGTCTTCTGATAGCGCATCAATTCTTGTTTCAAGAACATACTCTAAGATCTTCTCTGATTTCCCAGCCATAACAGAGTAACCGAAGTTCAGAGAACACCAAGAATAGTTCTCCAGAGCTGCTCCAAGAGGAATATCAACTTTCTCCAGTACTAACACATCTTCACCAAAGTCTCGTAATCGGACCGTATTAGCTTCCACTTGATGTAAAACTCTGTAAAACTCTGTATATTAAGAGAATCAAAATTGATACAAACTGATTGAAATTGTTTTTATCGACTAGGAGAAACACAGAATCATTCTCATATGTAACGACCGTAGCCGCTCTCGGCAAATCGTTGATTAACGCAAGTTTTCCAAAGTCATCTCCTTCTCGTAAAATGCAAATAACTTTTCCATGAATGCTAACTTCTACTGCTCCTTTCAGTACAATGTACCAATAGATACCGATATCGCCTTCGCGGAACACAATACTACCAGAATGGACGTATTGTTCTATTTTCACAAAGTTAGCTAACTGTCTTTTCACCATTGTACTAAGATGAGAAAGAGCTTTTATGTGCACAATCTCATCGTATATGAATTCAAGTTCCTCTGGGTTTCGTTCAAATCCGCTAAAAATGTTCATCTTTGACATTTTTACTCAGTTCAGCTCACGGCTTTGAAACAAGCATCATGAACAGTGTGTCCGGCGCAATTGAGGTAAGAATCGATATTGATTTTATGATTTCTTCTACCGTAGGAACGTGCTGGAATTTTTCAATTGAAAACCGATTTCAGATTAGGGGTTCTACTTTAGTTTTGTTTTTGTATTGCTGGGACCAACGATAGTATGAATTCGCTTTGTCATTGAACATATATTCTCCCCCAATGTGTGAAATTACGTCATAATTCAACAAAACTTGCCAAATGGCACTCATTTGAATTCTTGATAAACTAGAAGATGTAGATGAAGTTGAGACCAGAAGAGTTAGAAGCCAATCAATCATTTCCGCACCGGTCATGCAGTTTTTCACGTTCTGTAGGAATATTTAGTACTGTTTTCTAAATAAATTGAATGCTCACATTATGTGATGTAATTATATCTCGAATTACTTGAGAACTGTCTGACAGCATTTTCCGGTGCAAAACCAAGCCTGCCTCAACAACATCGTTTTCAACACTTGCAGGCTTATGAAATTCAATAAGATTATGATCCAGGCGCGGTCTTTCCAGAAAGTCAACATTGCCGGAAGTCGACGGCATTGCTGGGAGAAAAGAAAAATGTATCGGAACATTCGATGGGGTTCCTTTTGTAGAAACTGGGAACACATCTGATTGTACTGGTTTATCCGGTCTCCGTTTATTCACTAATTCTGACCCAGAAACTTGCATTGGCATTGGGTCCAGGTCCTCATCGGAAATAATATCGTGCATAATGACTATGGACGGTTGCAAATGATCCCCATGTCTCTAGAATTCGCATTTCGAGTTATATGTATGTTTCAACTCATTTTTTTGTGTTTGATTTTAGAACTCACATTGTATATAGACAAAAAATGGTTTTGGCCAATTCTGACCATTATGGCGGATCTGGAAACGATACAAGAACACGAATGGGTGACGGTCGAGAGATCCCCGAATAAAGAACCACTTTGCAACGTCTGCAGGTGCCTGAAGTCGCCGGCCTGAAATGAGTGAGTGAAACGAAGTAAATTTTCAATAAGAAACATAGGTTTTGCTATATAGTTGAACTTCGCCGCTTAAAAGCAGATACCAATATATTGTTGGCTCATCTTTCTCAAACACTAAAATTACAAATTGGATTAAGTTCCTTTAATGATAACCATACATACAACTCCTTGTTGAACATTATCTGGTTCCAGGTCGGATTCTGACAATAAAGATATCAATAAGGCATCAGAAAATGTCTGTAGCTGTGAAAGTCTTCGAACTCGTGAAATTAGCCGTTCCATCTGAAAAAGGTAAGAAAGCCAAATCATAAACTAAAAATATGGTGAAGCTCAAAAAATAGTTATGATGAAGCCAAAATCAGTTATAAATGAAGTGTATTAAAAAATGAATGAGATATAGAAGCTTCTGCCACTTTTGGTGTGAAGGGTGTAGAGACATAAAGAAATAGACGGCCTGGTTTTGCGCGCGAGCGACGTTTTCGTGCACGGAAAAGCAGAAGTTGTACGCAAATCTTGACATCGAACAAATGGAACCGATATCACTGCTTGGTTTCGACTACGTATGCGTATCTCCATGAAGAAGAAAGGAAACACGGGCAACTTGTATCACTTAAAAGTGATCAAATCGTTTAACAATGAGCATTCATTGGTGCAGCAATGTCTTCTCCCTCCCTGTTCACATAATCATAATTGAGTTCTGAATATGCAACAAAAAGGAAATCATCCATGAACGATTTTTCCCACCACCGGTGAAAGATTGGAATCAAGCTGTGTTCTGAAATTCGCAGCTTCTTGAGTAAAGGTTCTTCGTTAAATTTATATGCTCAACGGAAAGAAATCGAATGCCACATGTATTTATTAGTGCTTTCCACCACCGCAGTATAAAAAAATGTGTAGCCAAACCCTTGTATCACCAACTTGTGGATGAGCCTTCATTTCTGCTGCTCAAAGTTCGGAGAGTATTATTACTATAGTTTGCGATTGGTACATTGATTCTCGGAAAATCGCGCAGAATTGTTTTCAACTGTCGCAAGCTTTCTGACTAGCTCGGCGGCAGAAAGTTTGCAAAGTCTCCGCTCTTTTACACGCATTTTACCATAACTGGCGGCGGAACCCGCGAACTGTCGGGTCACCTTCAAGCATACCGAAATCTGCATCCGACAGATCGCGGGTTCCGCCAGTTATCGTAAAATGCGTGTAAAAATCAACGATTTATATTCCGTTTTTCGACTTTTTTGTGGTTCTACTGGTAATGTTCTTACTTTTTCTACGCTCATCCATCAGTGTGCCTAAAAAGGAAAAGAGAAACCGCCCAATAATCCTTTCTTCCACACATTTGGAGGACACACATTTATGAGCACACGCTATTTGAAGAGCGACGTCTTCAAACAGCTCTTACTCTTCACCAGATTCTCCCATATTCTTTTCTCTCCGAATGTCAGGGAATCGGCTGCAAAACTTGCAAAATTGGACAAATAAGCATATATTCAGTAACTCTCTTGACTACTGGAACCAAGATCTTCATGATGTCCCATCATACCAGAACCCTTCTGAAACAGGTATTACTAAAAATTCTTAACTGAACGGCATTCTTTCATCGAAGCTTTTTAGAACAAATCCACTCACAATTAGACCCAATTCAAGAACAGCCCGTGTCTGAGTTAAATGCAGAAACAAAAGAATCAGTCGACGATCATAATGACTCTGTGGAGCCCATCTCGGCGTTGCAAGCTGCATGGAATGTTACAAACGCGATTCAAGGGATGTTCATTGTTGGGCTTCCAATCGCTGTTAAGGTTATCTAATTCCAATGTTCAAATCCAAAAAGCAGAATTCAGATTGGTGGCTGGTGGTCCATATCAGCTATGATCGGAGTAGCTTATATTTGTTACTGGACTGGGGTGCTACTCATTCAGTGTTTATATGAAAATGGTGTTAAGCAGCGGAAAACTTATCGTGAAATCGCAGATTTTTATAAGCCTGGTTTCGGAAAGTGGGTTCTTACTGCTCAGTTAACAGAACTACTCTCCACATGCATAATATATCTAGTTCTCGCTGCCGACTTGCTCCAAAGTTGTTTTCCGAACATTGGTAAGATATCCATATGGTATTGAACAGTACGGAACGTCTTACTAACAACAGATAAACCAGGATGGATGATGATCGTCTCAGCAACACTGTTGTCTTGCTCATTTCTCGACGATTTGCAAATTGTCTCTAAGTTGTCCTTCTTCAATGCAATATCTCACCTGATTGTAAACATGATTATGTTGATATACTGCTTGAGCTTCTTGCCGTGAGTAGAAAATACCATCTATTTGTAACATAGCGAATCTGCTCTATTCCAGGCAGTGGTCCTTCTCATCAATAACTTTCTCATTGAACATAAATGCCTTACCAACAATCATTGGAATGGTTGTTTTCGGATACACCTCTCATATATTTTTGCCGAATCTAGAAGGTAATATGAAGAACCCATCGGAATTCAATTGGATGCTGAAATGGTCCCATATCGCTGCTGCTGTTTTCAAAGTAACCTTCGGAATGCTCGGGTTCCTCACTTTTGGAGAACTAACTCAACAGGAGATATCAAACTCTCTTCCGAACCAGGCCTTCAAAATACTTGTCAACTTGATATTAGTTGTCAAAGCTCTCCTTTCTTATCCTTTACCGTTTTATGCTGCGGTTCAACTGTTGAAAAACAATCTTTTTCTTGGATATCCACAAACACCATTCACAAGTTGTTATTCACCGGACAAATCACTCCGAGAATGGGCAGTTACCCTGCGTATTATTCTTGTTTTGTTCACACTCTTTGTAGCATTATCAGTGCCATATTTGATAGAGCTGATGGGACTGATTGGGAATATCACCGGTACCAATTTCCTTCACTTCTCTCAATTTTTAGACACCTATGTTTAGGAACGATGCTGTCATTCATATGGCCAGCTCTTTTTCATCTTCACATAAAAGGAGAAAACATCAACAATTTTGACAAACGGTTCTTCTAAGCACTTGTCTAACAAAAATCAACTGTTTTTTTTCCAGATTCGATCAATTCATTATCATTCTTGGAAGTACCGTTTGTGTTTTTGGCATTTACTTCTCATCAATGGAGCTTCTAAGAGCCGTCAACTCCGTCGATGCCTAGATCAATTCCGCTCTAGAAAACTTCAATGTCATTTTGCAATTTCCATTTGATATTACAATTAGGAAACTGTCTACTCCGTAATTTTTTTAGAGTTGTTTACAACTTTCTACAACTTTTTAAGAAGCTTGTAAAGAAGTTGTAGAAGTCTCCGCCCCTTTTACACGCATTTTACGACAATGGGCGAAACCCGCGAACTGTCGGGCGCACCGTTCAATATACCCAAAAGCAGATAAAAGGGTGCATCCGACAGTTCACGGGTTCCGCCAGTTGTTGTAAAATGCGTGTAAAAGGGGCGGAGACTTCTACAACTTTTTTATAAGCTTCTCAAAAAGTTGTAGAAAGTTGTAAACAACTCTAAAAAAAATTACCGAGTACTGTCAGTGAGACATTTCCATCTGGCAGGCAGGCATATATACTCATAGCTTATGATTAACAAGTTTTTAAATAGTGAAAAAAAAATGGTTGAAATTTATGAATAAATACAGAGGCAAGACATCGACTTGAAATACTAATGTGACACACGAAATTGCAAGTAAAAATTAAATAACACGACATTATGAGCAGAAATCTGGATCACCGACAAAAAAAACGGCGGGGGAACTGCTGAATTGGATAATACGCGTATCTATTGAAAGCATACACGTAACTGGAAAATGAAGCTTGTCTATTAATAGAGTATTCTACTTTTTAATTATGTGAGTTGATGTATTGCTGGTAACAGTTTCCGTTTTGTAACGCTCAGATTCACCATGTGGAAACGGCTCGTAGCTATAATTATTCGCTACCATCGTTCTTTTGTCTCCAAAACTATGCTCTAAGCTTTCTTCTTCTGAGCAATACTCTTCGACTTCTCGGTTTTCTGAGCTATTCTCCTCGGTGAAGTTACTTCTGTTTCCTCCACGTACTCGACCAATAGAAAACTCTTCAACACTGTCACCACGCTCTCTGAAATTAAATATTATTCAGTGTTCCAGATCAAAAAGTATGTCAGACCTTTCTCCGGTATGCCTGATGGTTGCATAACCATTACTTTGTTGAACACCACCTTCAGAGGTGTGAACTTCAGAGACCCCAGCTTGTTGTGATATGCTCTGGTTGAGTGAACTGAATTCCCTCTCTTCATCAGCATAAAATGAACTGCTTTTGGTACTCTGAAAAAGGTTGCAAACATAATCACAGAATTTTTTCTAACCATAAATCCTCCATGCGTAACTGTTGTTCCTCCAGGATGAACCGCTTCAGAAGTAGTGACTGTCGTATGACCGTCTCCGTCGGTCGTTGTTGTGGTTTTTATTTCCTTGGTAGTTACATCGGTCGTGACTTTTCTTTCGATTTCTTCTTTGATGGTGTACTCAGAAGAAGCTTCCGACATGCTATCAAAAGATCCATGCATGTGTTCTCTCATAAGTTGTGCACGTGGAATTCTCACCACACCTTCATCCAAATATTGATCTAGTCTTGCTACTTCTGTACTTCTCGACTCGACAACGTTCCCGGCGTTCAAACTAGATTTTAACTTGGCTCTGGGAATTCCAATGTCTGGATAATAATCATTGCCTGCAGCGCTCATTGCGGAGAACTCTGCTCCTGATTCAGAAGACGACGATCCTTCCAGTGTGGACCATGGCCAAGCTCCTCCTCTTCGGTATCCGAATGCACTCGCGCCTCCAAATTGTCTACCCTTGAAGCAGTGGCACTTTGTACAAAAATATAGGAGACAGCATAAAGTGAGAAGGAGGAATAGGAGAGCCAGAAGAATGAGAAGAACCAGAGAAGCATTCGATGGAGCAACTTGACATTGTGGACCAGACCAACCGTCAGTACAGATGCATGTGATGTTGTTTGTAGCAGTGTTATGGACACAGTCACCATGGGCATTGCACAAATCACAGAGAAGAGCTCCACAAACTCGGCCAGGTTCATCAGGATTTCCATCAATATAGCCATCCGGACACTTGCATGTGTAACCCACAGCTTTGTCGATGCAGTGAGCGACTCCTGAGCAATTGTTCAATCCCAGAGCACACTCGTCAACGTCTCGAACATGCATGCAAAGCGTATCGTCTCCTAAACTGAGGGCTGTCCTCTTCTCAGATTTTCGAATATCCATGAATCCTGGATCACATCTACACTCAGCTTGTTGTTCCATGTTTTTACAGGTAGTATTTGTAGGGCAGAAGTTTACGTCACTACAGTAATCCAAGACACATTGAGATCCGGGAACAGAACCTTCTGGAGAAGTATCATAGTAGGAGGGCAAACACTCGCATTTGTACAAATGATCCAAATCTATGCATCTCGCATTTTCACTACATTCGTTGTCATCTTTCCTCTCGCACTCATTGAAGCCATGTACAGGTAGACACTTCCTTCCCGGGTGTTGTGGCTCAACATCGCGGAACCCAACACTGCATTCGCACCTATACGTGTACTTGGAAGTTTCGATGCACTTTCCATGAGAGTCGCAGTCGTTTTTGAAACACGGTTTGAATGGATCAGGTTGTGTTGGATTCAGATAAAGCTCCGAGTCACCAACTTCATTGTTGTTTTCTTCAGTGATGTACTTGACCAGTTGATAATAAGCATCAGATGGCACATGAACCATTCCTTTTCGGAAGTGAACAGTTGTATTGAACATGAGCCCAGTGTCATATGATGAATTCATCAACACGGGATTCACAATGTCATTTACTTCAGCAGTAACAAACGCGTTCTTTAGTTCCGTATGTGGATAGCATCCTTCAATTCCTTTTTCGAGCTTAGTAGAATATTGTTTGTAGATGGGTGTTTGAGGATTGTCAAAAGATTCACTGAATACTATTGGTTTCTCCTTGTGACGAACCACCCAAAGTGGGACATTCCAACTTTCAACAACACGACACTCCGATTCGGAATCTTTCCGTTTCATGCCGTCAGGACAGCCGCAAACTTGTCCAGCAATACAAACTTCTTTCAGATTTTCTTTACAAGAAAGTCCGCCACACTGTCCCCATTCTTCCTGCTGTTTACACGGGTTTAGAAGATCAGTATCAGATGCCACTCGAAGAGAACCGCCGCCTAAATATGAAAATATGTGCATGGAAATTTCAAAAATACAAACCAATTGCACCGTTAGTTCTATCCAATGAAGCTTGCATCTGTTTCCACAGTTCACATTCATCAGTAGGATTGTTCTGGGTCTTTGTGGTTTGTACTTGATACTTGAACAACAGTCCTTGATCCCAAGAGCTATTCTTTGTTTTCGGGTGAGTAATGTATGACACTCTTGTGTTAACATAACGTGGCGCTAATGAAGTTCCACCAAATGTTCGAGCCATGTTTTTCTGCAAAAAAATGATTTCGAGGCATCGATGCAACTCATTACCTCAAAAAGTTCAACTATCTCAACATAAGATGGACTTTTGGAGGAGCCGTATTCAGTTGAATACAGAAGTGGTCGCTGGTCACGGGAAACAACTCGTATTTCGAACGGGGTTTCTTGGACAGGTAAACATTTACCAGTGTTTGATGATCTTCCCTCTCCTGGTTTACAACCACAGTACTCTCCGCTTATACATACTTCTCCTCTGGTCTGAATGCAACTGTCTCTTCCACATGTGAATTCGTGAGATGAGGGAGACATGAGCGTGGTAACCTCGACTCGCTCGATATGTTGCTCCTGTTGGAATTCAATACAAACACGACCAGGTTCATGTGGATTTGGTGATTGGTCATAAAAACCATGTCGACAGGAGCAAGCATATCCATACTCCAAATCACGACAATCTGCGTTTCTGTCACACGTGTTCATCTGTGAATTGAGACACTCGTTCAAACGGCATACTCTTCCAGGGTGTTGAGGTGGACCTTCATCATGGAAGGGCGCTTTGCATTTACATTGGTATCCACCGGGTGTGTCAACACAGTTGGCGTTTTTGTCGCAATCGTTCAAGTTTGACGATTCGCATTCATTTATCACTGTAATCATAATTAGGAGACTTGAATAAATTGTGATAGTCTTACTAAAAGTGCAGCGGTGACCAGGATGTGTAGGATCGTCATCATGGTAACCATTCCGACATCTGCATTTATACCCATTTTCTTCGTCAAAACAATCGGCAAATGCAGAACAACTATTAAGAGATGGATTTTCACACTCGTTGATGGAGACAACGCCTGAAAACATATCATGGAAAAGTCTCACTAATATGAAACTACAAATTCTTCCTGGTCGTTGTGGTTGAGGAGACTGATCTCTTGAGTTTATAGGACACTGGCAAGTATACCCATTTGGCAGGTCTTTGCAAACAGCACTCGGATGACAATCGTTCAAAGATCTATCAAGACACTCGTTCACCATTCCTTTGCACATTCTTCCTGGGCGACGCAATGGATCAGGAGATTCATCAGTATACCCGTCTCGGCATCTGCATGTGTACTTCTCTGGACCATTGACTTCACTGCATATTGCTGCCGCATGGCAATCATTTTGTTCAGGATCCAGACAGATAGGCTCAGTTAACACACAAAGCCTTCCCGGTTTGTTTCTTGTATCAGGTGATCTATCAGCGTACCCAGATAGGCATTCACAGGTGTAGCTTTGAGCATCAAGAGCTCGACATGTTCCAGCAGGATGACAGTCGTTCCGCTCAGGATCTTGACATGGATGACGTGGTGGAGGAGACGGAGGCGGAGGCAGCTCGCAAACTCGTCCTCGGATTTTCAAGTCAGGTGACCGATCAATGTATCCTCGTTTGCATTCGCATCGGTAACCTTTCGTTTCATCGTAACAAATCGCGTTTCTAGAGCACATGTTCAGCTTTGGATCGCGACATGCGTGATCTAGAACATCGAATGTTGATCTGAATATCAATTGGAACTCACTTCGTACACATATCTTCCCACTTTCCCCTGCCGGAGATTGGTCGACGTAACCTTGTATGCATGTGCACTGGTACTTCATTCCTCCCAGTGGTTCACAGACAGCAGCAGAAGAACAATCATGATCCGACGGACATACTTCTGGAGCAGAACAAACACGACCCGGTTGACTTGCCAGATTTGGAGAGCGATCCACATATCCATCTCTGCATTCACAAGTGTATCCTTGCTCCAAATCACGACAATCAGCATGTTTACTGCATGTATGGCGACTTTCACTACATTCATCTACCTTAAAAGTTAGGAGTGTGAAGATGTCAAGTTATTCTACGCAAGGCGGAACCACTAGACTGAAAAGTATTCTGAAGCTGAAAAACTGACCAGTTTGACGCAAACTCGTCCTGGTCGACTAATCTTGTTCGGGGATCTGTCAATGAATCCTTGGGGACATTCACAAGTGAAGGATTGCTCGTTGTCTCTACAAGTAGCAGAAGGATCACAGTCGTTGGCTCCTGTTTCGCATTCATTTATGACTGTAAATATATTCAACTAATGCAAGCTAAATGGAATTAACTAACACATGAGGCATACTCTTCCTGGGAATGAGGCGCTTGGAGATATATCTTTAGAGTTCATTGGACATGAGCATTCATACGAATCCAAAGTGTCTTTGCACCGAGCATTCTTATCACAGTCATTCAAACGTGGATTAGAACATTCGTTGATCAACTGACGACAAGATCGACCTTTCAGAGTTTGCGATGGAGAGATGTCAATGAAACCATCACGGCATTCACACTCATACCCTTCCTCCAGATCTTGACACTTCGCGTTTCGATCACACGTGTTCAGCGAAGGCCGAGAGCATTCGTCAATTAACTGCCTACAAATTCTTCCAGGTCGTCCACGTGAGCGATCGACAAATCCCTGATTGCATTTGCACTCATAACCCTCATCCATATCAAGGCATGCAGCGTTTTGATGACAATCATTCAAATGTGGGTATTGGCATTCATTTACTAGAGGTTTGCACATTCTCCCAGGCTTTCTTTTATCACCGATGTCTCGAAAACCGTTCCGGCAGCTGCAAGTGAATCCCTGCTCTTGATCTATGCAATCAGCGGCTGGGTGGCAGTCGTTCAGGTGAGCGAATTGGCATTCGTTTATTACAGTGCATGCGCCAGATGTATCTCGTTGGTAGTTTGTTGGGCAAGAGCATTTTGGCTCACCGCCAATAAGTCGGCAAACTTCTTTGAGGTGTCTGTTGCATTGATTCGAGTCATCAAGGCGACACTCAGGTGGTGGTGGAGTAGGTCGTGGCTGACAAATCCGTCCCGGGTGAGTGGTCCGATGAGGAGAAACATCAAGAAAACTAGGTAAACATTGGCACGTGTAGCCTTGAGTCAAATCTTCACAAACTGCATTAACATGACAGTCGTGTTTTTGAGTGCGACACTCGTCCACTAAAGCTGGTCGGCATATTCTACCCGGCCTTTTCGAAGGATCTGGTGACTCATCTACAAAATCGTCACGGCATCGGCATTTGTAGGATTCTGGAGTATCAATGCAATCGGCATTCGGAGAGCAATCATTGCGATTCGAAGTGCATTCGTTTATTCCTTCAAACTTTGTTTTCAGCCAGAAAAAGAATAATTGACTCACTCAACAAACAGCGCCTTCCTGGCCTGTTAATAGTATCGGGAGACAAGTCGAGGTGTGAATGCGGACAAGAGCAGATGTAGCTATCTTCTGTGTCCGTGCAAATGGCTTCTTTTGAGCAGTCGTTCTGTCCGGTTTGACATTCATTGATTAATCGTTTGCATTTTCTGCCAGGGCGGTTGATCCGATCATACGAAACGTCGAGATAGTTCATTGCACAACGGCAAGTGAAAGAATCGGGAGTATCTTCACAAATACCTCCATCCCTAGCACAATCATCGATTCCCAGCGAACATTCATTTTGGACTTAAGTTTTGATGAATTATTTCAAACCAAGCCGGTTTAACTTACGCGGTTTGCACAATCTTCCGGGCTTTGCGGTTATACTTGGGGAAATGTCCAAGTATCCCTGCCTGCATCTACACATGTAACCATCATCTGTATCTGTACAAATGGCTCTATCAGGAGAGTCACAGTCGTTCAAAGTTGGGTTATCACACTCAGGAATCACAGGGATGCATACTCGTCCTGGATTAGAAGCATACGGAGACTTGTCTTTGAAACCCGGGGGACAAGCGCAGGAATACCCCTCGTCTCCGATTTGAATGCAACGTGCGTTCCTATCACAATCGTTTTTACCAATTGAGCACTTGTCATTCGATTTAACTTAAACGTTTATTAGTTTGATAAAGTTTTTTCGACTTCAACGAACCTTGTTGACACCGTCTTCCAGGATTTCCAAACTCATCCAAATCAAGATATCCATTCTTACAAATGCAAGTGTAGCTTTCAACTGTGTCAATACAGTGGGCATTACGGTCACATTCATTCAACCGGGGTGACAGACATTCGTTCACTAGCTCCTTACAAACCATTCCTGGGAATGTTTGCGGGTTTGGAGAGTAATCAACGAAACCAGATTTGCATCTACACACGTATCCTTCTTCTGTGTCAGTGCACAGAGCATTTGGAGAGCATCTAAATGTTCAAAGGTCAGAAAAGTTCTCAGTAATCTTGTGTTCCAGTTTTCTAATTTCTAATGTTTACAAATCTTGCCTGCTTGTGCCATCCAGACACTCGTTTTGCTGTGCGACGCAAAGTCGACCGGGTCGTTCTGCAGGATTAGGAGAATGATCAATGAACCCGAATGGACATGCACAGATATATCCTTCATCTGTATCGAGACAGCGAGCAGAACGATCACAATCATGTTCTCCCAAAAGGCATTCGTTTCTAACTGAAAAAGTAGATACAAGCTTTTTGAACATTACTTTTTGAAAACTCACGGCAGATGTTCGTAATTGGGTGGCGCTTTTCATTTTTCTCACATTGACAAGTGAACAAAGAGCCATGAGGTAAACACTTCTGCTTCTTTCTAACATCGCAGGATACTGGATCATTTGGATTACAAGATCCAGGATAAGCACATTGTCCATTTTGAATCCTTTCGAAACCAGGTAAACAATCGCAAAACCAATTTGCTCCATCATTTGCGCAATGCTCATTTTCAGAGCATCGCATTCCTCCATTGTGGCAATTCCCGTCATGTTGTGGAGAAATAGAAACTACCTTAGTCGACACTGAGAGCTGATAATTTCCAAACTTTGCATTTGATAAACAACTTACCGCAAAATCCACTTCTATAGTCTCGGTTGTAGCCATCAGGGCATGAACATCGGAAATTGTTGTACGGCGTAATTTGACATTCCTCGGGGAAAATGCACGATGTAACTAGTTGTGGATTACATAAATCTCCACCACAAACACGAGTCAATGGATGCCGACTAAATCCTGGGGGGCATTGGCATCTAGGCCGTCCCGAGTCGGACAGACAATATTCGTTCAAGCTCCTATCACATCCTGTTTGGGTTCTCGGATTACATCCCTCTTCAAGCGAAGTTTCTTGTTTGATAGGTGATGGACATGCCGCTTTTTGAATCATTGATCGGAGACGTGTATCCAGGTCTTTGAACTTATCCACATAAAACCATCTGTTCGGTGATCCAGAAATAGACTCCAACTCGCTTGCAAGAACGTGATCCGTAACTCCAATTGCAAAAGTATTGATATTCAGCTTCCTCGCGGAATCTGCAGGTCCGGTAACATTGTCTTGTGATCTTCCATCGGTCAGAATGATTGCAACTCTAGCTATATCGTCTTGCTGCGGGCGAGCACCTCGTCTTTCACTGAACCCTTCTTGAACTAGATGTTGAATTGCTGCACCTGTTCTTGTCAATCCAGTCAAATACTGAGTTTCCGTTATTCCCTTTAGTAAAGATCTTCGATCTCCATACTGATCCAAGTCAAACTCGTGCCGGATTTGGTCAGAATATTGTATCAATCCAACCCTTGTTCGAGTTTTCCCTATCTCGAACAGTTCGACAAATTCACTGACAAACCGAAGAACTTCGTTTCTGAATACATATGAACCAATCGATCCAGACCCATCGATTAGAAACACCAAGTCCGTTTTCTGTTTTGGACACGTAGTTTGGACTGTACACACACGTCCAGGTGGCAAATTCGCGTTCGAGGAAACATCAACGAATCCTGCATAGCATTGGCACGCATAACCGTCCGGAGTGTCAATACAATCCGCGTTATCGTCGCATGTATTCAGAGACTTATCAGAGCACTCATTGCTTGCGTTCGTGCAATTTCTTCCAGGAAGTTTGTTGTATCTACTGCTCACATCAATAAAACCGTCTAGACACTGACAGGCATATCTGGAAACTCTAACCATGCAGTCGAACAACACAATATTGTTACCCATTCGTTGCATCAATGCATCTCGAAAATGGAGAACACTCATTATCAGGTGTGGCGCATTCATTTATCACTAAAAAATTTGTGGACCAATAAAATCTAAAAATGAGATCTCACATTCTTTACAAATCCTTCCTGGAGCATTCTTCAAATCCAGAGATAAGTCAATAAACCCGGGTCTACACTGACATGTATATGAGTCAAATCGATTCAAGCAAACAGCATTCCTATCACAGCTATTTTTTTTCGAACAAGAAGAATAAACTGAGATCAAGAGGACGAAATCAGATTAATGGATCAGTACAACTCACCACGACAACTGCCGTCTGTATAACGGAATGCTGTCTCAATACAATGGCATGAATGATGGCCCTGCGAATCACGATCCACGCATTCTTCATTCAAATTACATGACGGATTCTGTAGTCTTATTGTTAAAAGTGGAAACAGTAAGAATTATTGAAACCTTAGGATCACAACCATCTGTAGAAAAAGAAGTGTCTTTTAACCCGCTCGAGATTTTTTCCACAGGTTTAAGACAAATTCTTCCAGGGAAGTGAGTAGCATTGGGAGATGTATCTACGTAACCTGGTCGACAATTACATAAATATCCTTCTTTTGCGTCTTCGCATAGTGCATTTTTCGAGCAATCGTTCAAGTTGGGAGAAGAACATTCGTCGATTGCCTCGATGCAGTGCCGGCCAGGTAACCGGTTGAACGACGTTGAAACATCTGCGAAACCCGGTCGGCATCGGCAGCTATAGCCGTTTTCCGTATCAACACAAATTGCGTTTTCCGAGCAGTCGACTCTATACTTTTCTCTAGAAAAAGCTGTGTTTCTTTTTTTATTCAATATGAAAACTAACTTATTACTGCATTCATTCACACGAGCGCGGCATATCCGACCGGGTTGACTAGTTGGTGAGATATCAGCAAATCCACTTCGACACTGGCACGTGTATCCCTCTGCCTGAAAGAAGTATCATTGTCATCGCAACAAAGGTTCATCTGTGCATCCATTCTCAACCCGTACCAGATCAATACACTCCGAGTTTTTTCCGCACGAGTTCAGTTTTGGCTGCGAACATTCATTGATTACAACGCATCTCCCATCAGGAAGTCGGGAGTATCCATTCGCACAGCGACATTTATAGTTATTCTCGACGAATATGCACACTTCTTGTTTCCTTTGATCACAACTCATCGGATCGCTCACCTCACACTCAGGAGGGTCAGGAATAATTGCTGGAAAATTAGTCTTCAGCAAATATTACTAGAAACTACCCTCACTTCTGACACAAATTTTTCCTGGTTTCTTGATGATATCTGGACTTTCATCTCGGAAGTTGTCTTTACAACGACACGTGAACCCGTCGGCTGTATCTATACAAGTAGCATGAGCAGAGCAATCGTGTCTTTTTTCAGCACACTCATTGACCACAGCTCGACAGACTCTTCCAGCTGGTCGCCCGTGTTGTCGAGAAACATCTACATATCCACTAACACACTGACACATCGGGCCGATAGGCGTTTCTCGGCATTCAGCTTCAGATGCACAATCGATATTCGAGCACATATCAGCTGAAACTGGCTTAATTTATGTTTGCTCTAGTAATAACTGTTTCTTATATGGTCCAAGCTGGAAATCTAGAACTTCGGGGAAGACCCGTTGTGAGTTTATTACAGAAAATCGATTAGGCTTTTGAGCTACTCGGAGAAACTTTGCAGACTTTTTACCAACTTTCGCAAACTCAGAACGTTTTCGAAGTATCCGCCCCTGTTTTTTTCTTATTTTACGATAACTGGCGGAACCCACGAACAGTCGTGTGCAGATTTCGGTATGCTTGAAGATGCACCCGACAGTACGCGGGTTCCGCCAGTTATCGTAAAATGCGTGTAGGGGGCGGAACCTGTGTAAACTTTTTGCCGAGCTTGGCAGAGAGCTTGCGAAAGTTGAAACAAAATCTGCACAGCTTTTTCGTAGGTACCATGTCGAATTCGCAACGTCAGTCCGTTTGCTTCCCCAACACCAAAAGCATTTTAAAGTAAGATAGTGAAAGGGGTAGACGGAATTGTTACTTCATGACATATCTTCGGGGATTTACTCGCGCGGCAAATGCAACTGGTATTTCACTCCGTTTTGCTTTTTCACCAACCTTTTGTACAAATTCGACCAGGGTTTCTGAGAGGATCACTGGAAGCATCTTTCCAACCATTTCTTCAACAAGAGAACTACTTAATTTGAGAAACTCTTAATCTCAAACCTGCATTTACATGTATATCCATGATGAACATCAATACAATCGGCATGTGGGTCGCACGTATGTATTCCCAATGCACATTCATCAACAGCTATAATTGAACGATATCATCAATCCTATCGTATTTACAACGCCACATTAGTCTTAATGTGAGACAAATACCACCTTTTCTACGAATTCAAGGTGAATGGTCATCAACTTTGCCTAGGGATCAACGCTTTCGAAAGTTCTATTTTGATCGGGGTGACATGCTCGATTATTACAAGGTCATTTGAGAATTTTTAAACGCGATTAGCTTTTCGAGATCACAAAAATGAAATCCTAAAAATTTCAATTGTTCTTCTAAAGTTCAGTTTCGTTGACTCATAGTTCACATCGTCTGATAACTAATTGCTGTTAAAATCCGTCCTTGACCTACAAGAAGCCACCTAGCCAGTTTTCTTATCCCAATTCTTCTTCACCTTATCAGTGATCAACGTTTTCACAAGCAATGGAATTTGCTGAAATAATTACCTTTCACACACTTTCTTCCAGGAAATCGCCTATCGGTTGACGCATCGATGAATCCTTTTGGGCATTGGCACTGGAAGTAACCAGGCTGCTCGGAAAAGCACTCGGCTAATGGGTCACAATCATGAAGGGAATAGTCTTGACAGGGATTTGCTCCTAGAATTAAAAAAAAGTTGTTTCTCCACATCAGAATAACACAAGCTAGACTAATCATTTCATGCAAGCAAAGTGCGTAGGTGAACTATCCAGTCGGCTCTTAAAATTGCTAAGGAATTCACTTCTCCCTTATAACTCCAAAAAAGTCCAGGGTTCGAATTCTCGCTGCGCAACAAACACTCAAATAAAAAGTTGCGCGACACGAAATGAACGAGGTCAATTGGCTGGCGTACATCAAGGTTCCGGAAAAATGAAATTCGACTTGCAATTTGATAGTCCAAATTTTGACATCTCGAAGCAGATCTATTGAATAATCAAAACTTTTCTCGAGTGGAGAACAGCGCTTCGCAACAAAAGTTCAAAAGTGGTTTTAAAGAGCTTTCAAAATAGTTGTTTTGAAAACGCTGTACAGAATGTGGAATCTACTCAACATCAAGATAACACAAGGTCAAGCTCTCACCAAGTTTTGAAGTTCCACAAGAATTTTCTGTAGATGCGGAATTTTCAATATAGGATTATTGAAAGAAAACTTACCATAGGTGCTAACTGTTGCGAATAATATCAGAATAATGCCTTGAAAAAGGCACCTCATGCTGAGGAAGTGAAACCGTTCAGGTTGCGTTCTTCCTCTTTTCGATGGTACCCAACACGGCAAGACAAGCTAGTATTGTAGGAAAAAGCGTGGACAGGAACTGATGACCGTCTTGTTCTTGAGACGAAGCGCGGGAAGAAGGCGGGCCTATTCGTCTCGGCTAAGGGCGCGGTAGTTGAATGTCGCGCGGAGGCTACCAGGCATATAGTTTGCAATGAAAGACAAGAGTGACAGTAAGCAGAAAAAGATCACAAAAACTAGCTAATCCGACTAGACGATATCCCGAAAGACAGACATTGTTTCTACTCACGTTTCTCTCTTTGGCAGGTGAATGATGCATTTTTTGTATTTCGCACATATCCCGGAAGGCATTTGCATTCTCGTCGTCCGGGTTCCATTTCCACACAGTGCGATGTCAAGGAATCACATTCCAAGCAGTTACTGCTCACTAAAAGTTTAGCTTTTACAATATTCTTTGACACGGTTGATCTAAATTTTCGCATAATTTCGATAAATATCTCGTGATTCATTCCCTTCCAGTGAACCTGGATAGATCTTTATCTCTGACTGAAGGGTCTTTCACAGAAATTCGTCTACGGCTCCCTTTTGAGAAAGACGATGATGTTATTATCTACCTCCGACGAGTCGCCTGGTGGGTCACGGCACGAAAATTGTTTTAGGCTGAATTACGCCTACTGGACAAGTTATGTCACTTTTTACTGATGTCAACGGGTGAAAGCACACGAATTCAATCATTTTCCATCGCATTTTACGATATCAGGCGGAACCCGCTAACTCGGGTGCACCATACCGAAATCTGCACCCGACCGTTCGCGGGTTCCGCCAGAAAATGCGTTTTAAGGTGCGGAGATTTTGCAAACTTTCTGCCGAGCTTAGCAAGTTGGTACAAAGTCTGCATAGTTTTTCCGAGTAGATTTCTGGGTAATTTGCGGCTTGCCCCACAAATCATATCTTTTTTCTAGAAAAGTCTGTAGAAATTGAAAGAAACAGATGTGAAATGATTGAACTCATGTATCTTTTAAAGGTAATCAGAAAAATATACAACACCTCGCAAGCTTTTAATACTCCAAGACAGTGTCTCTTGAAGACACAAGCTTTTGAAAATACCTGATACACATGTTTTTCCAGTTTCCGGTGGCAAGCTCATATCGATGTATTCATGTGGGCATCTGAAAAATTGCTATCCAGTTGTATTTGAAATGAAGCTGCTCACCTGCAGGAGTATCCGATCGGTTGATCAATGCATGTAGCTTCCGGATCGCATGTATAGTCACCACGAATGCATTCATTAATTGCTTGAAACTTAATTGTATTCAATTTACAACTCTTTGACTCACCCTTAGTACAGTTTCTCCCTGGCTTCCTGGCACCCATTGAAGAGATATCTACGTATCCATCATGACATCTGTACGTACAAAATTTTGAATCTGTCGTGTTTACCTTTTCACCTGCATGTGTATCCTAAAGGTTTGTCCAAACATTTCGCATTTTGAGAACAATCATTAACTGAAGCATCCATACACTCGTTTATCACTGAAATGAGAATGTATACAATTTCCTATCGAAACCAACATTTTTTGCAGTCTCTTCCAGGTTTGGATTTCGGATCTGTCGAAGTGTCCAAGAATCCTTCTTTGCAAAGGCATTCGTATCCAACAACAGCATCCACGCAACGCGATTCGGAATGGCAATCGTGTATTCCAGTTGCGCATTCGTCGATGAGCTCTGCAAACTGTTATCATTGCTGAAACTTAAATTTTGAAGAATCTATTAACTTCTTGCCCAATGAGAACATCAAAGAGATCACTAATCGTATTGTGAGAGTCACTGAGTTATTTCGTTTTTTTTCATACGAAAGTGGTAAAGTTTAAAAACGGAAAGCTAGGCTCCTATTTAGATGCTAGAAAATATCAGTGCGCAATTATGGGAAAAAGTTGCTCGAAGTGCACAATCAGTTTCGGTTGGTTTGAGACCTTCGCATTTTCCGTCGATCATCACACGTTCTTCCATGCAATAACAGCTATAGAGACCATTTCGTTTCGATAAACATTTTTGGAAGGCGCCTGAAAAGTTTAGAACTTTTTTTGCTTCCCTGCATCCTAAACCCAATACCACATGAATTTTCCAAACTGGGGTTGCACCGTTTATTGGCATGCCGTTCATCAGTAAACAAAGATGAAGTACCGTAGCTATCAATTATTTCATCTGGAATCACGTTCGAACTAGTATCTTGGTCACTGGTTTGAAACATGAACGGGACACGTTCCGCTCCAAAGTCAAGGAAACCACCAACTCCTTCCGTCTGTGAATTATTCTGCTTAACACGAATAGTTTCCGAAAAAAACTAACCGTTGTTCTGCTTATTATTCTGCTTGGAGCCCTGCGAACAGATTTTTCCAATTGGTTTCGGGAAAACTTTATTTCTGTAAGTCTTTTCGAGTGTCATCTCTTCTTAATGTCCTCAAACCTTCGAGCAGTCCGAATTGTTCAAGATTTGTTTCTGAACAGTTTTGTGTCGGAGAATCATGAAACCTGCTGAGAAGCTCCAAGGGAACGCATTTTTTCGAACCGAACGGTCGTACTGTTCCTAATTTGCACACACATCTCCAGGTTCCACCAATTACCTGAAATTATGCACCTTCCGATCCAAGGAAAAGATTTCGAAATTTTACCACACAAACTTGGCCTAACTCTTGTCTACACGGATTACTATCAGAGCAGAGTTTGGATTCTGTAACGGGAAAAAAATTGGTCTGTCGGTTCTGTTTGTGCTCCTGATTGCATTTTCCTGTAATGGGATAATGTGACTAAGCAACAAGAGCACAAATACTGTTCGTGGAGTTCTTCACAAACTCATCCGATCCATCTTCACAATCCCAAATTCCGTCTAAAACCGATTTAGCTGATACACAACGCACTGCGCCACACTGGCAGGTGAACTGAGACATAGTACATTCTTCATCTGATCCATCCTGGCAATCATCTTTACCATTCTGCACATTTTCTTTTGGTATGCAATTTTTTCCATCAGAACATTGAAAGTGATTTTGAGGACAAGCTGAATGAATGAAGCTGAGAATACTTCTGTTCCGTCCGGGAAATTTAATTTCGTTTAAAAACCCAAAACTCACGTTCATCAGATCGGTCTTTGCAATCCGCAATACCATTCAAGTACTTTGACGGTTCGATGCAATCACTTCTGTCGCGGCAAACGAAGAAATGCCCGGGACATCCTTCGTCGAAACCGGAGTAGCAATCTATCTTCTTGTCGTTGACGTTGTTTTTCGGAATACATCTTGGTGCTCCGAATTGGCAGTCAAACTGCCACGGCAGGCATACTGTAAAACGCTCTGATTTGAAAACGAGAAGCACCAATACATCTTTCCAGAATACACATGTTTGCTTTCTGCAAGTTTTCTACATGGAAGTTCAGTTAGAACTTCTTACTCTAACAGCGCTACAGTTCACATGTAATTAAATATGCGAATGTCATGAGTTTCATGACCTTCTCTGTATCCAATGATGGTGCGGTCGTTTTCTCAGAGAAGGTCAAGTCAATTAAGTTTTGAATGCGTTTCTTATAATTTCCCACCTAGTCATTTGAGATTCCTCGGTGATTAGCATTTGGTAAACTGTTTAGAACACCTTCAGTTGGAAGAACTTTTCCTTAGATCTGATTTCAGTCGCGTGGGAGATCTGATGGGAGTCGTATTGAACCCATACACTACTTGACGATGTTCAATAATTGTATCTCAATGAGAGGATACCGGGGAAAGTATCATTATATTATTTCCGTCCCGCGACGAGTCGCCTGATGGGTCTCGCCACGAAAATTATTTCTGGCTGAAAAACGGCTTCTGGACATGGTTTTATCACTTTTTTTGTTTAACGCAATATCAGTCATTTCGAACCAAATTTCAGCAGTTTTCGCCGATTTTTCATAAAAATTAGGTGTTTTTGAGAAAAAGCTTCAAAATGCCCAAAAATTGATGTTTTTAAACTGAAAATAGATGGAAACTACTGGAATTTGGATCAAAATGATTGAATTTACCAAATGTTATCCGTTTTCATTAGAAAAAGTGTCAAAACCTGGCCGTATTTCTGCCAGATACCATTTTCGTGGCGAGACCCACCAGGTGACTCGTCGCGGGACGGCAATAATAATGTAATGGGACACTCTAAAGCAACTGGATCAAAAAATTATAGTGAACACTAGAGTTTGAGCAGATTTGAAACCTCTTTGCGCAAGGAAAAGTTTTGGAGTTCAGAACTCACCTTCATCACTGGCATCGTAACAATCTTCCACACCGTCTTGCCACTTTTTCATGGATATGCATTTTCCATCTATTTTACATTGAAACTCGTGGCGTGGAACACAAATCGTGAAAGCGAATGGTATAAAAATAATAGCATTCAGTGCAACCGAAAATATTAAACTTGCTTTCATATTTGATTTTTGTCGCCAGAAGATTTCATTAATCTCGGAGTAAAGTATATAGTACTGCCGGCAGGAAGACAGGCAGACCGCAAATGACAACCAGTCTACGGAGGCGGGGTTGGTCGGTATAAGGGGATCTGAGTAGACAACAGAGGACCGCGGAAGAGTACTGACGGAAAGACAAGAGGTATATGGTACAATTATATATTCTGACGCCTCCTCCACATGGCTTCCAAACTGGCAAAACTTACTTCTCATCTATGAGTTTCAGAATAGACCTACATTTTTGAAATTACAAGATCTGAGATCTGTGAAACTAACGCTACCCATCTTCAGAGCAGGCTGGACAAAGAAACTGTATTATATTACAACTGTTGTTTGATGAGTATGAATATCATACGTCTGAATGTTTTTTGTTGCCCCGGTATTCGTATTTTCGCTTCAGATAGAATATGAATCTTTTGAAGCATGCTTTGTAGTGGAAAAGCGTCTTTCCAGAAGTGTTTTTGAAGGTGTTTTTTATTCCAATGTGTGCATGTACCTAGTTTAACTTTCCATCAATGTGAAAAAACAATTTTCGAGCGGGCATGCTGTTCCATGGCGTTTTTTTCCACTCAGCTGGTTTTCACCAGAAAATTTTTATCGATCTGTTTATCGCACGAGCTTGTCAACCGTACCCTTTTCAGAAATCCTCACTGCGGAGGCTCAACTTTGCGTGAACTTTGGTGTTTGCGGACTGCTGGTTTGAGCTTTTTTGAGAAATTCCGGCATGCGCCTTTAAACTGCGAATCCGCTGGGTAGCGACTCACGCGCGGGAATTCAAACTAGTGTTTTTCAGGGAAGCTCGTGTTTATCTTTTTTTCAAGCACAACGAAGTTGCCGGCTGATTTCCTCTCACTGTGGGTTACTGTAGACTACTTAAACCATTCTTTCCTTAAAATGACATTATCGGTACTCCGGCTGTCGCTAAATATCTATCCGAACACACCCCCATCTATTTTTGCCGTCCGAGTCACCTGTAGGGTCTCGCCACGAAAATGATTTCTGACTAAAATACGGCTTCTGGGCAAAATTTCTTGACACTTTTTCTGAAGAAAACAAGTAAAATGTCATGATTTTAATCATTTCCAACAAATTTCAGCAGTTCTCACCAATTTTCAATACAAAAACATGCATAATTGAGTATTTCACCGCTTTTTACCAAAAAAAAACCCTTCATTTTCACTAAAAATCGGTTAAAATTGCTGAAATTTGGCTGGAAATGATTGAATTCAAGTCATCTTACTCATTTTCTATCAGAAAAAGTGACAAAACCTCGTCTAGAAGCCGTATTTTAGCCAGAAACCATTTTCGTGGCAAGACCCATCAGGTAACTCGCCGCGGTACGCCAATAAAGAACAAAACATTCGACACATTTTTGAATCGTAATTAGTTTTCCCATTCAGTCATTTCCATAAAAAGGTCGTCTGAACAATCAACAATTTATTGGAAAGAAAACTGATCATAAAAAGACGAACTAGAACAATTTTAAGCTCTTCAGAAACAGAAATTATAACTTTATCGTACTCCCGTATTGAAATGATCTAGTCACTCGGTAGTAAGTATCACCTATAGTAAGTATCGTCATCAAAAGTACCCATTGAAGAATTTGTGCAAGAAATGCAGAAAATACAGTGCAATTCGCATTTCAAACGCTTGTAGTATTGCCGATAATAGCCCACGAAGGAAATTCAAGTAACGGCAAAGTAATGTATGCGATGCTATTCATGTACAAGACAGTTAAGACGAGTAACTCCAAAGAGATTACACCACCAACGAATGCCTGTAATTAAGAAATGTTGCATTACACACAAAAAGGCCACTGAAGCCGATTAGTGGGTTAACTATTTAGTACCATGTCAGAAACTTTAACCATTCCGCTGCCGAACACAATTGCGTTTGGAGGGGTTCCCACTGGAAAAATGAAGGCAAATGATGAGGCCAGTGTTGTAGGAAGCATCAAAGTAAAAGGATGGTGGCCTGCTCGTTGTGCAAGTGTGGCAACAATCGGAACAAAAATGGAAGCGGTAACCGTGTTCGAACATATGTTCGTTATAAGCATTGCAATAAACATTGTTAGAAGTTGCAGAAGCCATAACGGTAAATGTTCAATGGAAGACAAACTGTTTCCTATGAGGAGGGATAATCCCGATTCTTTCACTCCAGCGGCAAGAGCAAATCCGCCACCCAATAAAAGAACAACACTCCATGGAAAGGTTTCCTGCATTGTTTTCCAGTCCATGAGACACCCGCGGCTCTTCAAGTCTTCTTTTTTTATATACGTAGTCAAGTCGGGTTTTTCAGACGGAAGAACAAAGAGTAGAAAAGCGACAAGCATTGCAGATGTGGCATCAGTATAGGCTCCTTTAGGGAAAAATGTTCCAAATCCAGGAACTATTCCCGGGTTACGGAAAATCCAAAGAGAGAGTAGGATACAGAAGCACAAAAACACTGATTTCTCGGCATAAGTCATTCTTGGGAGTTCATTGTAGCGGGTTTGCAGCATCTCTGTGACTGCCTCATCTTTCTTCGGGGCATCTCTGTGTTATAAAGTTTTGATTTAGAAAGTTTCCCTATATTACTTCAAAAAGAAAGACACCAAAGTTGCCCAAGCAACAAGAAGACACAAAACCATTAGAGGGTAGGCGAAAAAAATCCAAGTGACATAGTTCAGCGATCCATCAACCTTTGGAAATAATCTGGAACTGATAGATATTCTATATTTGTGATCGAGTTTGATACTGACGCATTAAGTTGGCCCAACATCACCAAGTTACTCGGTGTACCAGTGGCTGTTCCAGTACCTCCAATGTTTGCTGCGAAACAAATTGATAGTACTAGTCCAGTGGCCATTTTTTGACAGCCTTGGCGCCCACGATCTCTGAAAGGAAAATCTAATCTTCTCAGGAAAACATTTAACACGGCGTGTTGAATCGTACCAAGTCAGAAAGTGCGCTCTTGGTTGAGTCGCTACGCAGCAAATTGGGTCTCGCAACGAAAGCAAAAACCGTAATCCATTTGTCCCATTTTTTAATTAATTTTTGGAAATCCTACGAAAAGTGTGCATTCTGGCGTCGTGGTGTTTGTGGAGTGCGCACCGTAGTTCGAAAGAAATTACGAAAATGTTTGAGAAGTAAACTGAATTCGACTGGAAAAGCAACAAAACCAGAATGTTTTCAAAAAAGTTTTAAGTTTTGAATATTTCTCAACCGGCCAGGAACAATTTTTCAGAAAAATCCAAACATTTTCATAATTGAAATTTTGAATTGCCGCTAAAAGAAATTAATTCGCGTTAGAGCGCGCTAGATGACTCGGTACGCTTCAACACGCTGTGCATTTGAACTGAACGTACCCATTACTCGAATGATGTTGGAATGACGAAATTAACTGTTGTACAACACTTTGACCAATGGGAACCATCATTGCAGTTGTTGCAGTGTTCGATATAAAACTACTCAGTAGTGAAGTTACAGTCATAAATCCAAGCATTATCCTGCGAGGAAGAGAAACAACTGGACTTTTCTTTCACGATTAACTAACCATTTAGGCTCACTGCCAACGCATTTTAAAACCGATAAAGCAACCCGTTCGTGCAAATCGCACTTTTCTACCGCTGCCGCCATAATCAGTCCCCCGATGAAAAGAAAATTTGTGTCATTCATGTACTCTTTCGCAGTTGTGTTCGCATCGAGCACGCCAACGAGAGGGAACAAAACAACTGGAAGCATTGCTGTGACTGCGAGAGGCATTACTTCTGACATCCAGTAGATGGCAATTATACAAACACAATAAGCGCATTTCCATTCCTGAAAAAAGAGGTAGATTCCATTCCTTCCCCGTCTTTAGTTATCCCGCGACACTCATGGGAACTTAACCGTTTAGCTCGAAAAGTCAGCTGTGGTGAGTGAGAGATCAAATCGAAATTGAGCTTTGCAACGAATGACGTAGTGAGAACATGGGAGAGCAAAAAGGAGGGAAGATCGTTATGTCAGGAATTGAGCACTTTCCTATCCTTTTTATATTTTCTTTCAACTTGCTTACCGGTCCATTCCAATTGAGCATTTGAGCAAAGAATAACGGAGTCAAGACTAGTACCAAACCATTTTTCAGGCGGCGGAATAAAGACATTAGCCGCTCTCTGCCAGAAACCTGAATATTTCCACTGACCATCGGTCAAAATATTCATGATCTTACTTCTCTGGAAACGAAATGCTGAACAAAATTCGTGCTCGATGAACTTTCAAGCATTCGTTGTCGACTCTCACTGTTTTCAGGCCATCCCGATAGATGAAGAGACAGTGACATTGTGATAGTTTCTCGGGGACCCTTCGAACAAGTCAAGTCTTAACGAAGAAGTAACAATAGTCTTTCTATAACCACAATGGAAATAGAATAATTAAAACCAAAAAAAAATTTCAAAAGTATTCGAAGCTAGAAAGTTGGGCTTTGTGAAAAATCATTGTGAAACGAAAAATGAATTGGGCGGGACCTGAGAAGCGGCGCCAAATGAGCAAATGAAACGGAGGATTGCCGCGAGGATAGCAAGAGGCGCAAAGAAATGTAGTAACGGAAGCGGAGTAAGAAGAGTGAATGCGCGAGCTCTTGTGCTAGAAGAGAGTATGCAGACAAAAAAGGTGAAGCGCTGTTCGTCATCCAGGGCGATGTTCAGCCTTGAATCCAACCGGAGTCAAACTTCAGTTTTTTTAAATTACATGTTACATGAACAGTACAATTAATTAAACGCTACTTGTCATTTTTCTGTGAAAAAGCCGAATGAACTCCAATGATCAATTAGAAAACTTTATTAATATGTTGTTCGAGTTTTATTGAAAAAAAACGTATTGACTTCAATTCATAGCATCATCTTCCTTTTAAGATTTTGAGAAAAAAACCGGTGAGAAGGAGCACAGTTATTCATGGCTTTCAAACTGTTGAGCTTGTTTTCTCTGCACGTTGTTTAGAAGCTGAACCATGAGAAGAAATACATGTTTCACGCCAACCTTTCCGTGAACCCTGAAAAATGACTCTAAATTTCTTTTTTTTTTTTTTAATATTTATTCGCAAAATGTTTGATATCAAGCAGGTGGCGCCGGCTCTCGCCGTCTACCCTGCCTGATTTCACTTTTTGCGGACTGATCCCTCAGTGATTTTACGGCCTGTAAAAGTGTACGCGATCTGTCGCCATGAAAACGACTGCTACAGTATCCCTCTTGCTCATGTTAAAAAGCTAAATCGTTCAAAAATTTTCAAAAATAGGAAATTTAATTGAAATTGAAGACCAAAAGAAAAAATATAACATTTATTTATTGAAAATATCATTAAAAAATTAAAATACAACGTAAAATTTAGAAAGTTGCGTCGTGGATATCAATTTTCCGTTTTTCTTGTTTTTTGGCTCGCCGACTGTGTAGAATCGTCTGCAATTTGGTCTTATAGTGATATTATATTTATCAAGCGAAGTGGCCGCTGTGTCGATTTACGACGGATGCGACTCCCGCCACGATTGTGGGTTACGGTGTCACTCGCTTTACATGTGCACTTAATTTTCAATGAAATTCAGACCCGCGATTAGGCGCACATGTGAAGCTAGTGACACCGTAACGCACAATCGTGACGGGAGTCGCATCCGTCGTAAATCGACACAGCGGCCACTTCGCTTGATAAATATAATAAATGATTAGACAATTAATAAATGATCAATTTTTAAAGAAAGAAACACGAAAAAGATTAAAAAAAAAACGAGTAAAAACGGTGAGAATTGAAGAAAAAATAAACTAAATTTGAAACAAATAAGTTCGGCGCCCGGCCTTCGTTCGCAACAGGGTGAGATTGCAACATTCGACGTCATCGTACGATATCGTCGCCGCGAGATATTTGAGCGAAATCGTGGCGAAAATCCCAGCACGTACACTTTTACAGGCCGCGGATTTCAGCATAGGTCAAATTCCCCTAAATGTTTTGATATGACAGTCTGAAATCGCTGCGAGACCAGCTCCGTGCACGGCCGTGCCACGGCCTCCTCAGCTGCGATAGCGCCAGGTGACTCTCTGCTGGCCCGCTCGGCGGGCGCGCAAGCAAAATCTCTGCGTCTCTATGGCGCGACCGCTCTCTCGCAACTTACAGTAAACTGCGGTCGAAACACGCTTGTTGCGCCCTCGATTATCTCTAAAACTAGAAGTGCAAACGAAAAACGATCAACTACAAACTTGCTTAGCATAACCTGGTGTAACGACATATATTTTTTTCAAAAATTTTTGATCACCCACTGCCATGTTGCACTGTCTTCAAAGTATGTCATATTCGGAGGATCAGGAAAAAAGTACTGAACTATATTTTGCATCATGTAATAATACCAAACGATAGGGAATTTTCTCCTCTATAACTTTTTTGTTGATCACTTTTTCCTACCTCCTCTATTTATGAAGATACAGGCTAATTTTCAAACCTCTTTTCCACGAATGGAAATGCGGAGATTTCGATTTTTAGTTAGGCTAGACAACAAGATAGGAAAAAATGGTCAACTGAAAAAATGTACCTGGGGATGCTGTGAAAACAGAAAAATTTATGTAAAATTTTTCCGATCACCCTGGACTTCAGAGCGCCACTTTTCTCTACTAGAGTCACCAAGAGAGAAATTTCAAAAGGGATCTCCTCCGTCAGTTCTCAACATTTTTTGACATTCGAAGGCTTAAAATAACCGCATCAGCATTACCTCTGACTTTTATTTTCAACATAACCGGAAAGTTTACTCATTTTCACGAATTTTGAAAAAATCCACATTTTCAAGCCAAAAAGTTCAATCGAGATCTCCTCCGCCAATTTTGGACTTTTTCACTCCGCTCTTGGACTAAAACGCGTATTTTTGTGTTCTCTTGCTTTTTTATTTGGCGGATTTGTGAAAAAGAGTATATTCTTCCCGAAAAACACCGAAAACCGTGATTTCTTCACTAAAAATGGAAAAAGTCGTGGGGCGATGCAAGCGCGCTCCACCGAACTCCGCTTTTCGCCATTCGCAGCTGAGGAGGCCGTGCCGTGCAAATATTCACAGGCGTCATGAACTGGGGAAAGCATAATAGTAATAGTCAGATCCGTACTTTCCGCATATGCGCGCATTATTATGAGTTTCAGATATTTACTTAGATCGTTTAATATTTGATCATGGTAATCAGCTTCATGAAACTTACTGTAATTATTAGAAATCCAGAATTCGTCAAATGACTTCTGACAGTTTCCAGGTGAACATCTTCAGGAATGGAGTATTTTCTTGAAAAAGGGATGTTTTTGCACAGTAAGCATACCGTATATATTTTGAAAACAACGACAAATGCAACTCGATTATATTAACCTTAACTTTTCATTGCTAAATATTTTAATTTTTTGACCACTTTTTCAAGGCAGCTAGATAATACTATTACTAGCTATTCAGTAACAGGCAACACTAAGTCCCTGACCCTGAGCGAAAGAGCTCGGACCTAAATTTTTTTAAAATACTACTACACACGAGATCCAACGGAGTACCGTTTTAGGCCAGATTCTGAAGAATAAGAATTAGGGTATTAGATAAGAACTAGGTACTCATTCTCGGAAAAACTGGACAGACTTTGTACCAACTTTCGCACACTCTCTGCGGCAGAAACTCTCTGCTAAGCTCGGCAGAAAGTTTGCAAAGTCTCCGCCCCTATACACGCATTTTACGATAACTGGAGGAACCCGCGAATAGTCGGGCGCAGATTCCGGTATGCTCGAAGGTGAACCCGGCAGTTCGCGGGTTCCGCCAGTTATCGTAATATGCGAATAATCTCATTATTAGAAAAATGCCTACCGCGAAAAACTTCTTCTTAGAGTTTGCCCATCCGATGTGTGCTCATAGCGTTCTCCCGATATTGTCAGCATGTCGTCTGTCAGCACTACCTTTATCTCTTCAGGGTTGAAATAATTAACATCGAGTTCGATGGCAAAACCATGGTTTGTATTTATTATCTCCCCCGAACCAGCTACCGGTACAGCTGACATTGAACTTTGCAAGTTGATCTAAAATATGTCTTTTGTGAAAGTTCATCCTACCAACGACATTCAAAAAGAAGATAATTTTCTAATCACGGTCTCCTCGCAGTGGGAATTCGCTGCGAGAAGTGCGCTAGCTCGGCGGGCTGGCGCACTTTTCGATGAAGCTTTGTGTCGGAAACGGCTCTAAAACGCGGAAAGTAGTGGATATTTCGAAAAAAAAGTTAATGACTGTACTCAGCGACATTGAAAACCTACGTTCAACATGTTTTTTTGGAAATAATTATTCATGTAATCACTTGCAGGAACACTGTACACTTTTTCAAAATCGAACTCCTCCGTCAGTTTTCACTTTTGTACGTTCTCCGACAGCTTAAAATGACCGCACGGACACGATCTACAACTTGTAGGGAACGTTTTCTCAAAAACCCCGTGTTTTCATAAGAAAATTTCCAAAAAAGCCAAAAATTTTATTGAAAATTGCAATTTTTTGGAAATTTTCTTATGAAAACACGGGGTTTTTGAGAAAACGTTCCCTACAAGTTGTAGATCGTGTCCGTGCGGTCATTTTAAGCTGTCGGAGAACGTACAAAAGTGAAAACTGACGGAGGAGTTCGATTTTGAAAAAGTGTACAGTGTTAGCTTCCTGCAAGTGATTACATGAATAATTATTTCCAAAAAACATGTTGAACGTAGGTTTTCAATGTCGCTGAGTACAGTCATTAACTTTTTTTTCCGAAATATCCACTACACTCTGCGTTTTGGAGCTGTTTCTGACACAAAACTTTTTTAATTCTTCGATAATGCAAGCGCGCTCCACTGAGCTGGCGCACTTCTTGCAGCGAATTCCCACTGCGAGGAGACCGTGCTAATGTCATAATTTTTGAGACTTCTATGTATTTATGTTTCTATGACAACTATTCGCTCCGTTGTACGGAGTCTCAAGCATTGCAAGCAAAATATTCGGACTTGCAGGCTTGAAATCGTTGCGGGACCTATCGCTCGGTGACACCTCTGACTGACAAAAGAGTCTTTTTTGAAAAGACGGCGAACCTTATAATGCAAAGTTCTGCAGCTCCTGCCGAGTGTCTGAGCAAAATCACTTCAGTTATTGATCAATCCTCGAGGAATTCAACGAAACGAGAAAAAAAGGCTCATGCCGTCTCCCGCCTGGGTTTCCGCCTTTTTCGGCAGTTCAAACCGTCACATTCGGCTCCGGTTCTTCACTACACAATGTAAAAGTAAAAATTCGAAGACGTGGTCCAAAAAGGCGATTTTACATATGAAGATAGCAAAATAGTCTTGAAAAGCACTCTTAAGGTCCCAGAGTCGCGATTAAAAAAAAGCTTCACGACGTTGGGAAAAGAACAATTAAAATATTTGAATTTAAACGCCCTATGAATTCACTACCTAGTTATTTTTTACTTCAAGCAGAGAAAAGGGAGACGCGATGCGTGTGTACTCAAGAAAAAATTGTTTGAATTCTTTTGCAAGGCAAGAGAGAGAGTTTTGTGTCTGTATGCCTATGTACCGCCACATGCGTGGTGTGTATGAATCGTACGGACAGCTTGAACCGGGAAGTGAAAACAATACCTCTATAAGTTTTGGCCATAGCAAAATTCTCAGAATATTACCGTTAATCGAATGGGATGTGGAAATTGGCAAACTCCGTTTTTTAAATGCATCCTTTATTCCACTTCCATGGAAAATTAATGATATCTCATATTCAGTCGCGTGTTTGCGGGGCTTTTTCTGTATCTTCCCGTCGCACATGCCGCTACCTGGGCATTTTTTCCATGACACCTGCGCATATGGTTCTGGTCTTGCGGAGATTTCAAGCTTTCAGATCAAAACACTTCAAAATATGTTGAGCTATTTACAAAATCATGAAGTCACTGAAAGATCAGCCCGCGAAAAGCAGGCCAGGTGCAAGGAACTGAGAAACGTATAATTCTCTTTTCATTTGAAATGCGTAATCGATGCCGACAAAAATCGTGCTGCGCCTTTGAAAAAATTACGGTGGCCACCCACGAAGTTTACTCGAAAAGCATGAAATACCGTAGTTTTTTTTTTAAAGGCGCAGCACGATTTTTTCGCTTTTCACTGCGAGACCTGCTGACAAAAAATCACCTCATTATGCATTTCAAATGAAAACAATAATAATAATACATCGGAACAAGACCTCTTACTACAGTGTAAGTGTGTAACTTAGCTACGAACAGTGTTCACCTATTCTAGAGGTTGCGGCGAGGCAAACGCGCTCCACTGATTTATCTTGGCGGGAAAATAAATTTTCAAATTCTGAAAGAGAAATTTGGCGCGACCGAGTTTCCGACAGGGGTATTTTAGGCCAAAGGACTAGAAACTCCGCGGCCCCGTTATTTTCTCTTTCAGAATTTGAAAATTTATTTTCCCGCCAAGATGAAATCAGTGGAGCGCGTTTGCCCTCGCCGCAACCTCAAGAATAAGCCTGTCTGACTTAATCATTTAGCAAGAACTCGGAAAAACTGTGCAGACTTTGTACCAACTTTCGCAACCTCTCCACCAAGTTCGGCAAAAAGCTTGCACAGTCTCCGCCCCTTTACACGCATTTTACGATAACTGTCGGAACCCGCGAACTGTCGGGTGCAGATTTGGGTGTGCTTGAAGGTGCACCCGGCAGTTCGCGGGTTCCACCAGTTATCGTAAAATGCGTGTAAAAGGGCGGAGCTTTCTCAAACTTTCTGCCGAGCTTAGCAGAGAGTTTGCGGAAGTTGGTGCAAAGTCTGCATTGTTTCTCCGAGAAAGAAGAACATAATTTCATCTCTAAACGTTTTTAAATAGTTTTAACACTTTATTTATACCAGAGAAAAATGTGAAAAGATTCAAATGAAAGACTATATCTGAGTCATCCAAAATGGAATTACCTCGAAGAGAATGCTTCATAAAAGTTGATACAAAGGAAAGGCACTTATATCTAATCCCCGAAATGAACAAATTTTCCAATTAATTCTAATAAGGTGCTTCACCTCTATATTATTCAGGCGATGTGAGATATTTCTGGCGACAGAGTTGCTCCAATCTCAGAACTCCATCGGCACGATTTCCTTCTTGCCAAATTTGCCATTGTTGCAGCAAAATGTTCATGTAGACTGGTTCGGAGAAAAACCTGAGTTAACAAATAAGTTATTTACGAAAAGATCATAAACTGACTTTTGATAAATTGAAGTTTTTGCAGTAGGGAAAATCAAATTAAAATCGCCAACTCTTAGTAATTCATCTTCGAACTCAACCAAAACACGGGCGTCTTCTGGCGTCAACCTCTTTAAAATGCGATCATCCACTGAACCAAGCTGATCATTATAAGCGGCAATCCAGGAAGCTTCTTTTATTAATTGATCTCTGGACTTCGGTCCATTCCTAGGACGAGTGCTATAATCAGCTGTTTCTAATTTCTCTGCACTGAAAAGAGACTAACTTATAACAAATCTTAAGAAATTCTGACCTCGGAGGAACATGTATACCGACGAGATTGAGAACATCTTTTGCTAATGGAGCTTTAACCGAAACGTCTAATGGAGTCCCAGAATGGAGGGACGGAGAAATGTTAACTTCTAACAACCACGGTTTCAAATTTTCGTCGAGTATGATGTCTATTCCAAAGAGCTCGTAACAAATAAACTCTTGCTCTAAAAATCTGCCCATATGGTCTCTTATGGGTTTTTCGCACGAGATGAACGCCTTGATGATAACGTCTTCAATTTGCTTTTGGATCGTTTCCTGATTTATGCCCTGAAAAATCACACTTCTGATCGAAATTTATTACGAAATCCGGAGTTCCCCCGTTTTGTACGGCTTCCCAACACTCTGTCGTCCCCGAATCATTCTAAAAATCCACCACTGCTCACTATCTTTCAACGCCCCCGCTGATATGTGGAAACATGCGTCGGTTGGCCCAGCCGGCATCCTTTGGGTGTTCGTTCGATTACATAATACATTTGAAATCGAAATAATTTTGAACCGCATTGCAGTTTTTCATTCTAATTCTAACGATTCTCGATTGAGATTTGGCATTGTTTGAAATTTTCATTAATCAAACTAGATTTCAAACATATTCGAATTTGACTATGAACGATTCACCAGAGTTCTAGGTCTGGAAGCGGAGGATACATATTAACCCATCCCAGCCGAGCCGATTCCAGAATCTGGACGAATTGTACAAATACATTTACAGATTTACCTGATTGAGAAGAAACCAATCAAAGCTTCACAATCAATATATGAAAAAAAACTCACGATATCTGAGAAATATTCCCATAAATGAGTCAGAGTCCACTTGGGGACTGGCTGGTTTGCAACACCGTCTTGCTCCGCTAATTTATTGATGCTGAATGAAAAAACAAATGACTAGAAAATAATTAAGAACAAACCTGTAGTTTGTGAGATGCATGTATTTATTCGAAAAGTTCGATACACAACGATTATATCTTCAAATATTTTTGCGGTAAGTTTCATTTTGAACGTGAGATAAACTTACGGCACACTAGCAAACCTCACCAGTCCTTGTTCGTATAAATACACTCTCAGTGGCTCGAAAGTTGGAACGCAAGCGTACAAACGAAGGTCAAACTTAGAACGATTGATTGTAAAGGGGCGTTCAATATAACTGAAATACTCGGTTAATTAAATTGACGGTATCATATCGGACGGCGTCTCGAAAGATCGTAGAATTCATTAAAACCATACTGTTGTGCTACCAATGTTGCAGTGGGCGGAAAATCTTTAGGTTTTCTAGTTACTTGAATACCGGTTCCACGGGCCGAAGCGGGCTGAAATGTGTGGAAACATGTCAGATACTGTTGAATTGATTAATATATTTAATATGATTTTTAAAAAATTGCTTACGGGTTTTATGATGATATGTCGAGCTGAATCTTCTTCTAAGTATTCTAGCAATTCCTGACGATCATGAGGAAGTATATAAGTGAAAGGCATGATACCAAATTCTTCCCCGAATCGATCGTGTTGTTTTCGAATATGCATCCAAAGTCTATCCTTTCGGCCAATATGAAAAGCTCCGGGAAAGTGATTGACTTTTTGGTGTGGCTTGAGTGTACGATATTGAGCAGATTTCAAATGCCGACCCCAATATCCAATGAAGAAAAGGGATTCGTCGACGACCTAGACAAAAATGTAATTTAACTACTTGTATAAATGAAGTTTCGAAAATTCGAATTAAAAATAACTTACAGTAAAGTGACTTGCTGAGAGAGTTTGTCGCATCACAACTGGAAGTAAGCTATTATGACACCACGTTAAGCGACTAACAATACGTCTGCTCGGCCTAGTGACCTAAACTATTTTCAATAAAACTGAATGACATAGAAAAATTACAACCTTTGTACCTTTTGTGTAGAATCGAATTGTTGGTGGAACATTCGTGAACTGACTAGCTCTCAGAAAAGGAGAAGGTGTTAAATTGTTTTTTGAACTGCACAAAGCGGCAGAATGTGCCACTGGGACAGTTGAATTTATTGTATCATCATCCTTTTTCGATTGTGCTTGTTGGCGTGAAGATTTGGACGATGAAAGACAGGAGGACACAAGATCACTGAGTCCGCACATGCGTTGTTCATCTGAAAGGATTTTACGATCACAAAAATGGAAGTCAACTTTTCCCGATAGGAATACTCCACCCCAATTTTTAGATTTTCATTTTTTAGTTTCAAAAAATATTTTCACACTTCCTGATTATGATTTGATTGAAAATATTTCGAAAAACCATTTTTCAGCGGAGAAATACGCCATTCCCTTAAAAATTTGAATCCCGCCGTTTCCCGCAAAAATTCTGTTAAACTTGGCGCGCTGAAATTTCGGAGCGTCGTAGTGTTGAATTTCTTATTTTTAAGCGGGTTACGGTACGCAATGTCGTCGGTCCCTGCGCAAAGTGTACACTTTTTCTGCAAACACTGCCAATTGCTGCAATTGCAACCGCGTTTGAACATAGCTATGCATAGTTTTTTTTGCAACTAAAAACCCGATTTTCTCGGAGGAAAAAATGTTTTCCGGAAAAAAAAATTCGGATTTGGTGAAAAGAGAGCGGAAGAAGTAGGAAGATGCAAACATCTCGAGAAAAATTTTTGGGTGGAGTATTCCTTTAAAAATTTTTGCCGCGTCCAAAGCTCCAGCGGCTGGTGATTTTCGCCGCTGGAAAGCGTCCAAAGTGCAGCGAAATTTCGGCTGTTCGGCTGGTCGCTGGTTCTACCGTAATCCCGAAATCTGCAAACACCGCCACGTCAAATTCCGTATTTTCGTAATTTTTTTCGCTTTTTCCCGGCTTTTTGAGGGTTTTACAACAAAATAATAATTTATGCAATTATTTAGATGTCTAAATGCGTTTTCTTCACACTTTCATTCAAATCCTTGCAAAAAATATTTTAAAATCGGAATGTCAAAATGTGAAGTTTTGTTCAACTCAGAAGCACAGGAAGAAAACGCATTTAGACATCTAAATAATTGCATAAATTATTATTTTGTTGTAAAACCCTCAAAAAGCCCACGGGATGTAGAATTCAAATCGCGCTTTTGGAGCGTGTTTCGCTCGAGTGTATGCGTGCGAACGCACAATACGCAAGCGAAAAACGACTGCTACCATAAGGTCGTTAACACGATTTACGGGGGATATTTACGGCGGCGATTGCAAAATCTCAAGATAAATGTGGATTTTCACCGATTTTCGATGAAAAAACGTCATTTTGGCTTGAAAAATCGAGAAATATGGAAGGAAAACAACAATTAAAGTCTAAAAAGACAGTTGAATGTGAGTTTTACAGCCAATAATTGAATTTTCAGCCGGGCGACAGCGAAAAATTAAAAATCAAGAGGTTTGTTGATTTTTCTTTTGTTTTTTTGCCGATAAACGTTTGAATTATGCTAGAATGTAATATATTCACATGTTTTCTTCACAAAATTGATAATTTTCAGCAAATAACTTGAAGAAATACATTTTCCGAGACGAAAAATCCGAAAATACGAAATTTTGAATAATTATCGTTGAGAAACACTCGATTTGTGAAGAAAATAGCTGTTCCTGTTGGATAATGTTTAATTTTCACTAGTAATCGGCAAAAAATCAAGGGAAACTCAACGAACCTTTTATTTTTTATTTTTGGCTGTCGATCAGCTGTAAATGCGTTTATTGCCTGTAAAACTGGTGTAGGACAACATTATTGATTGTATTTTATTGTTATTTCCTTAAACTGATAGTTTTTTCCCGGAAAAACCGTTTTTTTTTTCGTCGAAATTCCAAAAAAATTATGTTTTTCGAGAGAAGTACACGAACCCCCCGTAAATCGACACCAGCGCCTTATGGTAGTTCATACACTCCGAAAGCGCGCGAAAAACGCGCGATTTAAATTTCGACACCCCGTGAAGCCGGGAAAAAGCGAAAAAAATTACGAAAATACGCAATTTGACGTGGCGGTGTTTGCAGAATTCGGGATTACGGTAGAACCAGCGACCAGCCGAACAGCCGAAATTTCGCTGCACTTTGGACGCTTTCCAGCGGCGAAAATCACCAGCCGCTGAAGCTTTGGACGCGGCATTTAGCTTTCCTGGATAAATAATTTCTGAAACTGTGAAAGAAGGGACGCCTATTCAATTTGAACAAGTTAAATGTTTACATTTTTGTCAAACACAGGAAATTTGGAGAAAATTAACGATCAACTTCGGCTCTATTGAGTCATAATGATTTTATGCGACAGATCGAATCTTTACTTAACGATAAAGTCTATCTGTCTGTTCGTCCGCGGCGTTTTTTCAGCAAATAATCAACTAATTTCGTACTTCCTCCGCAGGGGTTTCTGAACAGGTACTCAGTTTTCAGAAGCGATAAAATTCTAATAATAAGTAAACATTAGGATCATTTGAAAGGGCAATCTCAATTTTCCCAGCCTTTCTGAATTTTAGAATTTTTCAGAACTTTGAGCTAAAACTATCCTTTTTAAAAAGCACTGATTCAAGGATTCTGAACGAAAAAAACTGCAGAGACAACAAACCTGAACCTCCCTCCTCATCCCTGTCGAAGCTATTCATGTTGTTCAGGTCTGTTACACTGGAATTGTGGGAGACGCTTGGTGCCGAGGAATAACCACTGCTCATCTGAAGTTTCAACTGAACAATGTTTAACAGAATATTGTAAAAATGGCAGCATGGACCAAGGCTATGAAAAGTGAAGCTTCGCTACACTTCCTGGAGTGTAGCGACCCTTTGATTTTTGTTGCTGCTCGTAACTTTCGTTCTATCGATTGGACACTATGTTTCTCCTAGAACTGATCCAGTATATTTACTAGACAAAGCTTTCTAAATATTACTTTGTGCATATTCAGGCCGTGGCGTAATTATTGATTCGGTGATTATTGACTTTTTCCGGTGATTGACTTTTTACAAGGGAATGTTTTTAGGTCACCGACTTGGAAAATTCAAAAAATATTCTCAAAAGTCCTATAAATCGCCCTGATCATGCTCAAATTTTTTTGGAGTCCGATGGCCACTCTTGACCTAGTAATGATGGGTCAAAGATGCGATTTATCAATTTCAATCAATTTATTTTTCAGAAGGTCCTTCGGTGAGTACGAATCTACTTTCAAATGCCGCTGACGAGACCTCTAAGTGGGTCAACTTCCAATTTGAAAATCACAGTGAAAATGACGAGAAAATCACTGCAAACAAAGTCAAAAATCACCGAGTCAAAGAATCAAAAAAGGGAATAACCAAGTCAATACCTATTCTGAGTCAAAAAACAAGAAAAGTCATTAATCACTGAGTCAAAAAGTAAATGCCGAGTCAAAAAACCTAAAAAGTCAATAAACACCAAGTCAATAATTAAAGACCCGTGGCGTTAACCACTTTTATGAGCTTAAATAACTGTTTCCAAAAAAAAATACAGGGAGACATTGAATTACACTCCTCAACAAAATCACAAAAAAAAGATAATTTGAAAAACGAATTCTTTGTGGTATAAATTACATTGTTACAATATTATTCGACAATGCCGTGAATATGAGATCGAAATACTGTCTTTTTGAAATAACCATGCACTAAATACCATAAGTTTTAGTCTATTCAGAACAGAACAATAAATTAAGATCAGAAATACACATTCTTGAAGATTTAAAAACACAATTTGTTTTTCAGATTTCCAGATCAAGATAATATAAATGAACATTATTGACTTGTAGAGGGTATTAGATTATTCAATTGTTGCGCACTCCCAAGCTCTGCTCTAATTCCGATCGTTTCTGCTGAATTTTTTGATACATGTATCTGTAAAGTAGGGTGATGGCCACATATTCGATAATGACTTTTGAAAAGTACCTTGAAACGCCTTCATCAGCCATATTTGAAACGTAAACTTCCGACCGTCGCTCAGATTCTCCATCGCCAGTTGATTCAGTCAGAGTTTTCAAATCTGCATTTTGACTCACAACCCATCTCTTTATGAAATTGTTCGGCTCATTGGAAAACCGAATGAAGAAGTCTCGGCGTAACTTCATTTCATTTATTTGATCAACCAAGTCGTAAATTTTTTGATCAAGCGTGAGAATGTCATTAGCGGTATTTTGGTTGTGTACAAAGCTGGCCATCTGCTGCTTCACTGGATCTTCCAATTCGACGTCTGAAAATATACGAAGTTAAAAAAAAAAAATTCAATAAATTTGTTTTATTTTGTGAAAAACGTGCTTCCCAAAAAAGAGTTATATATGCAACCTTTTCTCTGACAATTATATGTATTACAAGACTGCCCGCCGGCTCCTCCGGCATTCAGTCTTGGTTTTTGACTGGGAGCCGGCTACGCCGTCTCCCCGGAACGCCTTCGGCGTCCCGTGACCTCCCAGTTTCCAAAACTTTTTGAAATGAAGAAAACTGCGGACGGACAATGTCACAAACAAACAAACAATATCATAAGAACTAGACTGTCCGGCCGGCTTCGCCGGCATCCAGTCTAGGTGTTTTGACTGGGGGCTCCCTAGGTTTTTTGACTGGGAGCCGGCTGCGCCGTCTCCCCGGAACGCTTTCGGCGTCCCGTGACCCCCCACTTTCTAGAAATGAAAAAAGTGCGGACGGACGGACAGACAAACAAACAGATACACGCGACTAGAAACTTATATAATAAGGACCAGGCGGGCGGCTACGGCTCACGCCGTCCCGCCTGGTTTTCCGCCTTCAGCGGTTCAAACCGTCGCCTTCGGCTCCGGTTCTTCATTCCCTCACGTTGAAAAAAGCGAAATTCAAAAATTGAACGTGGCCGACACGGACGTTTTTAGAAATGAACCTGGGGAAAATGGGCCTAAAACACTGAAATTGCGCTCCTGTCCGGTTCGCAGAATAAGGATCCCTTATCAAATTCTCGTGCACCGTGCGGGGAGAATTCCTACCCTGCCTGCGAAAGAACGACGAAAATGGTCCACTAGTTGCTGAGTAAACGCTGCAGACGGACAGACTTACGAACAGACACACAGAATTTGTCGTTTAATAATAGTAAAGATGATGATGATACCTATGTCATAACATGCCGAAGTCTTATCTTGTCCGTCGTCCGGCCGTTGAATGATATGATTTAATACCAATGGATCCGGTTGTTGCAATAGTTGATGAAGTCTTTGAGGAATTTCCATAAATCGCATTTTGCTCACTCCGAAACATTGCTCAAGGAACAAGTCATTGTTAATTGTATCGCGCTCTTGTGAATCTTGAAGCTTATGAGTCTTGATGTATTGCCATAATGCTTCAATAATCCTAGGCCTGGTTTCTGCTGCGATTCCTAGCACTTTTGCCAATCGAGGATGTAGTTTGAACTTCATGGGTTGGTAGTCGAGCAGCAGCAGAATCGTGCATTTAACAGGCCGATCGCCAGGGCGTTTCACTTGGAACCCATCTGTTTCATTAGTCTGCGGAGTTCTGTGCCACTCAACTAGATGATTATCCGGGCCGTAAATTTCTTTATCAAGTTCGATTACCTTAAATATGATTTAAAAAACGATCGATGCCAAAAACAACTTACCAAGCTTTTGAAAAAAGAACTAAACTTTCTTTTCGGAAGTGGTCTTTGGTTCGGGCCAGTTGTTGAAGAATTCTGAAAACCAGTTAATAACGAAATAAATGCATCAAAGTAGGTTTATAATACTACGGAGACTTAGATGTCTCATGTTGTGCCCGTTGGTTCCATTGAATCATTGAACCGTTTCAAGGTTTATGAAATCAGATTGTACTCGGAATTTTTCTTTGCAGCGTTTACTAACCATATCGTCAAGGAGGCGGCCTTCCACTCTTAATTCCCACATTGGAACTGCCGCTTCGTCATTTTCCTAGAAATACAATTCATTTGTTGATATCAAACTTCTTGTCACCTTTTCTGGTTCTCTGCCAGCAATAAAAGTATGCGAAATGTATATTCGAAGCCGTTTTTTGATTTTCTGTGGTCGTTTCAAAGCTTCCTGCACATCCATTTTTTTACGAGTTATAGTTGAATCTAACTTCTGTTCAAACGCTAACAAATCCATATATGCTTGAGATTCCGGAACCAGCTCTCTTATCTAAAGATATTTAATGACTAGGGACGTACTTTTCGGATACCTTGGAAAATTCTGAAAAGAATCTTAAAAATACTAGAATTTTTTCTAAGATTTTTGGTGCTATTTATTATTTTTTCCTAGCGGGCACTTTGAAATATGTGTTGACCTCTTTATTTGGCTATTTTGGGCAAAAAACAATAAGAAAACCTTTACGTTTCTCTGAAAAGTGTTAATTTTATAGCTAAATAAAGAGGTCAACACACATTTCAAAGTGCCCGCTAGGAAAAAATAATAGCACCAAAAATCTTAGAAAAATGCTAGATTTTTTAAAGATTTTTTTCAGAATTTTCCCAAGGTATCCGACCTCCCTAGTGAGATTTTTCTTTGTGGAAATGACTTTAAAATTAGAAATGACGTTGTTTGAACTCGCCTTCGGTTGAATCAACTTGTCAGCATATCTTTTCTTTTTCTTTGGGACTGGTTGGGCGACGCGATTTCCTTGAGCCTGTGCTGACTGTCCCGGGAGAGGCAAATTTACTGTTCGACGCATTTGGGGTGCAGCTGAGTTGCCCTAAAATACAATATTTAAAATATTATTCGATTGAAAATCATAAATCATGTATTGTCGAAAAAAAACTCAGAAGTTTTCAAGAGTGGATTCGTTTTTCGACTATGGTAAACGAATCTGTCTATATTTATATGGTAAACGAATCTGTCTATATTTACCGGGATAGGATATTTTGATGACTGATAAAATGTAGTCTTCAATTGTGGTTGCATTCACCTTCCTCTGGAATGAAATATTTATATATATGAAACATTTAGCTCGCTATGAAAAAATTTGCAGAAACAAGGAATATCCGAAAATGTTCGTGAAATAGGCATGGATGTGAACTGCTTCACGGATTCTAACAACTATGGAACATAAAACACTAGTTGCACAAGAGCTGGCGTCGAACAAATGCGCGTGTAATTCGTGAATATGAACTCGTCTCCAACGGCCGCGACCGCGAGTACTTCGGCCATTAGCCCTCGAATATCATTTTCGGCCTCGTACGAGCTCGTGAAGAGGCCCGGGTCGAGCGAACAGAGCAAAAAGCAAAACAGGAAAACAACTTAATTGAGAATGAATAAACAGAGAAAAAAGTGGCTGAACCAAGATTTAAAAAAAAACTAAACAGAGAATAAAACACGATCTGTCCCTAATGAGAATAGGCAAAAATAGAACCTGAATAGAGAATTTGGAAGAAATCCTCTAGTTGTTCTCATATTTCTCCAAAAAGCTCCAATCAGTCTCTACATTTGCCTGATCAATCTTGTTTTATTTCGCTGTTCAGTTCATTTAAAAATCTCGGTTCAGTCGTTTACCTCGGCTCTTTTCTCTGCCCCGCTCGACCAGTCTCATCATGAGCTCTCATGATAAAAATAATGTGAGCCAATAGTTATTTTTAAATCATTTTCTTATAGCTGTTTGTTCAAGTTTTCGAATTTCTATAGAAGCATTGTCATGCAATTAGAAAAAATCTCGAAAATAGGAAACAGAAATATGTCTCGGCTACAAAACTGAGGAGCTCTGTTGTATTGTGCAACCCCAGATCAGAAACCGCGGAAATGATTTTAGTGACCGTGCACTTCCATAATGTATTTCTCTCAATGCCGTTTTCCTATTTATTCCAATTCCTTATGCGTTTCTCCCGATTTTCTCTTCACCGAGCTTCTCTAAACACCCCAGATGGGCTCGACCTTAGCTATTTATTTAAACTACAGTTTCTTTTTTGAATTTGCATATTTATCGGATGCCTAGACACCTCTTCCTAATATCGTGCCCAGGTCCGTATAAAATATTTCAGATGAGCACGCTCTCTGTGCTTATTGAAACTTCTTCTTGCTCGTGGGGAAAGCTGTCTTATGAACATGGAGATCGTACAATTGGAATAATTCTACGTTCTCTGGTAGAATGTGCCTTTCTCGATAATAAAAAAATTAGAAACTTTAGGTATCTTTCTGCAATGCGCATTTGGCACAGTCAGCATCTAATCAACTGCTCGTTTTCGCATACGGAAAAAAAATTGAAAAAAAAATGGTATACTCTTCAGCAAGATCGGATGATCGCGATTTCTCAACCCTCCTCATTCAACGGCTACGGGATATCTTATTAACCGAATCAGACATTCAAAATTCCGAGAAAGGAGTTCTTCTAGGACCAGCACTTGCCCATGCGTTTTGCCGTGAGTTTTATTCATAGCTGTCCCGGAGTGGGCCAATTTGAACTTAAAAACAATTTTTTTTTTGAAAAGTGTTTTGTGCTACGCCCTCCCAAATTTGCACACGTTTCTAAAACCATGCCAGGAACCCCAGATAAAAAATGGAAGGGCATGGCACCAAACACTGCAAACTTTTTTTGGTAAGGGCAATGCCCAATCACTGTCGCGCGCAACTTGGGACAGCTATGGTTTTATTACGAACTACTATCAAAATAACTGAACTTATAGATATGAAAAAGAGCACAAAACTGCCGTCTATCGACCCATGTGCCGACTCATTAGGGCCACAAAATGTTTCGTTAGGTGATACATCTGAAGCAGCCGATGTCACTGTTGTTAACAGGGCCGTGGTAATTTCAATCACTGCAATAATAGGAAACGAGCACGGTTAGTGGTCGCACCCATTTCTAGCAATACTCCTCTATATACTGCGAAAAACGGAAATTACAGGATCTCTGATGAATTTGTTTTTCTCTGCTGCAAAACAGTCTATTTACGTGGATGTAGTTTCGCTGGGAGACGATACAACCGGAGGAGTTCTTCAACAGGCTGCTGATATTACAGGAGGACTATTTCTGCATGTTGAAAAACCCGAATCTTTGCTGAAACAACTTATGGTTTGGTTGATAAACTTTCAACTCATAAGATAATTCTCAGACCAACATGCTTTCTGACCCGACATATCGAAGTAGTTTCTTCAAGCCGTCCATCAATGTAAATAAACGACTTCACTAACTTCAAAGACATGAAATGATTTTCAGACCGTTGATTATCGTGCATCATGTGTTTGCCATCAACGGATGGTGTCTTCTGGCTGGGTGTGTTCTGTGTGTCTTTCAGTTCTCTGTCAATACACTCCTATCTGCAAAGTCTGCAAAGCAGTGTTCACAATCACGAGATTGCCGAAGAAGCTCAGAAGAAAACGAGCTTTCAACAGCTAACAGTTAAAAAAAAATCTAATTAGATAAAATTGTTTGTACGAGGATGAACTGCAGATGTTTCATTGGAGTTACAGTACACCCGAAAAATTACACAAAGTGAAAAATATAAATTTCTTAAACATGAGAGTGTGTGCTCGACGACATCGCTCTATTTACATACACTTGAATTAAATTAAGTTTTCCTGCGGATAGTTTCTGCAAATGCGGCTCCATGACCTTCATTCCCAACTTATTCACCATAGCGACCAAACAATACACAGCTGTTTTTCTGACGGTTGAAGATGGAGAGTCATATGCCTGGAAAATTTCCAGTGGAAATCATAAAAGTTATTTTTGTATAATTTTTTTAATGACAAGGGAAGTACATGACCTCGCAGACTTGAAACATTCCGAAACTATACTTATAATATACAGAAAAATGCGCTGAGTTCAATGGTGCTTTCAAAATTTGCCGGTTGGCAAAAGCTACCTGCCGACTCATTGTAGGCAGTCGCTAAATAATCTCCGATTGATCGAATAAAGCAACTCTGAAAAATCGTAAAAAATCAGCTTTTGCCAAACGGCAAATTCTGAAAGCACCTTTGAATTCAGCGCATTTTTCTGTATATTATCAGTATATTTTCAGAATTTTTCAAGTCTGCGAAGTCACATACTTCCCCTGTGAGAGAAACTAGCAGGAAAAATTTAAAAAAAACCTAGTTCTATCTAAAAATAATAAATCTTTTTCTATTTTACCTACCTTTATTGCACAGGGCGCCAACTCATCTACAACGGGGTTCAACTCATCAGGTTGTAGAGACTCAAACAGCCGAGTCATCATTTTCAATACTAAACTACTCCTTGATTCTTGAACTGTTTCCTGTAATGATGCATTCAGAATTGTGATTTCCAAACCGTCAGTGTTCAATTCGTTCGTATTAAAATTTGTTCGCATACCTGATTGAGAATAACTTTTGAAATGGTCACAATTTTCGGCAGCGGGAGGTGTGTAGCTAGAGTTTTCAGGCAATCGTCAGCAGTCACATTCATGGTCCCATCTTTAGAATCAACAGCAGCATCCAATACCTTGCAGATTGCTGCCTCTGTCGAGTCAAATAATCGAGCGGCTTGTGAGATACACATCTTTGTCAAAACACGTAGGGCTACTTTCTTGTTCGTATCCGATTCACTTCTAGAGAGCACATCAAACACAGCTATGAGCAGCTTCGCATAGTTCTGTTCCCACAATGTGAACGATCCCTCGCACAACATGGTTTGAATTGATAATAAGCCTTCATACTGGTCAGAAATTGAACCACTCGCTATCTGCTCTAGCTTTGCAGAGACATACTTGCTTTGTTCTGTGGTGTCATCGATTAAATGTGTTGTAGAATTCAGCTGGAAAATAGTTTGTTTTCAAAAATATAACAGGCGATACCTTTAGCCTATCAAAAGACTCGTTCAAATTCATCAGATCACCATTATCACGCGGTATAGAATCGTTCGCATTTGGAAGAGATGGCGCAAGCTCAGCATATGTGCATACTGAAGTACGCTGTGAATTTGAATCGGAGAACTGTTCCATTTCCGATTTCATTTCCAATGTCCTTGCAGAGACGTAGTTTTCGATCTGAGCAGCTGTGTTAGAAATGGTAGCTTTCACAGCTAAATCGGAAGCTAATGGTGCTTCGCATGAACGTTGCTCGTGTCCGTGTGACTGAAGAATACGGAAAGCCCAATCTCTATAGTCCGGATTAAAATCGTTAAACAAAATCGAGAAGTCAGCAGCATTCAAAGCAAATAGCGAACAGATGACCCGTTCCCCAAACTGAAAAAACAACTTTAGTCATTAAAAAAAGAAGAACTATTACTGGAAGAATCATTTGCCCTATTCGTTGATCCGTCATCCATGAGAACATTTTCATTATTGTCGCTTTCACGTCTTTCTTATTGAATGATGAACCACGTTCCATATATTTCTCCAATAGATCGCTCAAATATTCCAATAACGCGACACGAGCCTGACATGAGGAAGGTTGGAAGAACAACTTCGAAACAAATGTGCAAGTAAGAAAAAAGTTCTGCACTAAAATTACCTTAGGTGTGAGCAAATGAATTGGATCACACATTAATTCACAAGTTGATTTAAGCTGAAGTGTGGGATCAAATGTGGACAACACACAATCAATAGTCGCTGATATTTGTTTCTTCATGTTAGACATCATTTCGGAACCTTTTTTCGCGAATAATTTTCCTAAACCGAGCTTCAACCAATCAGAAAGACGTGCATGATGCGTTTGAACGAATTGAGAAACCGCTTCCAAGACAATCTGAAATACAATTCGAATTTCAAATGTTGTTTGATATTCAAAAAAAAGTATTGAAAAGTCTCGTTAAAAAATATAGTTCTGCCAAAAAAGGAGGCGTTTACGAAATCAGAAAAAAACGTACCGGATTTGTAACATCGGAGAGAAGCCTGTTCAAAGTTGATCCAGTGTTTTTAACTTCAATGTCACTCAGCGCTGGGTCCGCAACGATAGTGGAAAGGAGTTTGATACCTTCTTTCTTTTCGTTTGCTGAAGTAGAAGAACATGCGCGAATAACAGCTTCAACTCGTGATAAATCGAGAACATTTTTTTGTGGCGTCTTTGGTTTTTGTCGTTTCGGCAACAGAAACTCATCATCATCAGTCCGAGAAGGTTGCCCTAAATGCTCCTTTGCACTGTTCAAAGCTTTTTGCAGGTTTTCTGCTTGCTCAGTAGTCAACGAAGATACAAAAGAAGAAGATCCGAGATTAGACTTCACTCTTTGAAAGTCTGATGAAATATTCACAGAAGCAGAAGAACGACGGGGCGGTGACGCGTTTCTTGAGCCAGCTGTAAAAATCTCCATAGAATGATATGTACCTGGAGGCTCACGCTGTGATATGACTGCATTTCCATGCGACCGCAAATTTGACGATGTACGCGGGCCAAGTGAACCAGCATGAGGACGAGCAAACTTGGCTGAAAAACATTCTTACCAATAAAAAAAAACGGAAAATTCATATTTAACCATAACTATTAGATGTTCACGAAACACTAAAACAACTCACATCCTCCGGGAGACGTATCAACTTTGACTGATTTTTGTATCGAAGTTTTAACCACGGAGTTCGGTAAACGTGTCGACTGGTCCATTCTTGACGAAGTCATGCGAGATATTTGCTTTGTATCCATAGCGGATGCGCTTCTTTGGGATAAAAACTCTGAATACAAATTCTTTCATGAGTATTTGTTATTTTTATTTGGAATGTTTCATGTTTTTTAAAACAGTAAATGCTTGTAAGGTCTCGTTTTTCGATGTTTTGGAAAGAAACTTACTTGAAGAAAACGCCTGCGTTTTAAGACCACCAACTGATCCGGACGACAGCTTTGATCGCATTGGTGTGGTTCCACGTTCACTGTTTACGCTATTGCAAGAAGACCCTGCATCTACCGCTCGGAGCACTTTCTGTTTCGCTTGATCGAGAGATTGAAAAATACGTTCCGCGTCGTCTGGATGAGTTGAGTCGAATTTATGGAAGGCTCTTCTCCCCGCCGTTCTGGTTTCTGGATCGGCATCACAAATCGCTGATTTGATCAATTCACATATTTGCACCATAAACAAATGTTTCATCTTCTCACTCCAGTGCTCGACAATCACTTCTAGCAAATTTGCGAGTTGTCGTCTTTGGTTTTTGTCTTTGGATCCAGAGTATGAAGTTATGCATGTGAAAATTTGTTTTGTCTGAATGTGCTACAAAGAAACTACGAGATGAATTGTAAGACCAGTATTTGCGACTTACTTGAACAATAAACATTGTCAATGTGATTCCAGATGTAGCCATAACTTTTGTACTAACTGAAACTTGAGAAAAAGCAGCAGGTAAGCAGCGTTCTCCGATTTGATGAATGTCATTTCCAAATCGCTCAACAATGAAACTAAATACGTTGTTCATAAATTAAACAAGAAGAAGTAACTTTAGTATTTACCTGCAAGTGATAGCTGCCTCCCGCAAAATCTGAGACCGTAAATCTCTCACAGACAGCTCGACACAGTCAATCAATCGTAAAAGTTGGTTTAAAAGTTGCTCTTTTCCAATAACCCCATCACTGTGAATTATAATCGACCTAATCAGTTTCAACTGAAACTTTGAAAATTACACGTTGGCTAAATGGTGAACCAACTTGGTTCATTCGCTTTGTCCAATCTTCCTGGGATTTGGACAGTATTCCGATGGCTTGATCGATCTTAGTTTTGACATCAGCAAACGAGCTAATCGTCTGCAAATTACACATTGACTTGAAGAAGAAAAAAATTCAATTACCATTTTTGGGACCTCCAGGAAGGCTTTCGTGAAATCATCCTTGTTTACGAAACAAGGTCCGCCTGGGGCTGTTCTACTTACCACTCGACTCATCAACAACAAAAAAGGCTTGATAATCAGAAGCAGAACTACTATGTGAAGTGCGTATTTGATAACAACGGTGGCCAAATAAAAATCTCGTAAATTACGAAATCGGCAAAAATCCACCCGTTGCGATAGAGCGTTCTTTCCCTGAACAGTACATGTATGTTAGTGAACAATTGTTACATTTAATAACAACGATAGTTTTGGAAGAAATTTCACCCTGTTTAAATTAGATTTGAAGAATTCAAAAATGGATACAGTATTCCTTACATTAAAAGTCAACATTTGACTGTATTATATAGCTGTTGGCAGCAAGTTCAATGCACCACTGACACGTGTGTCACTCAACATTGAGCTCAATGTACCTACGTACATATGAACATTAGTATTGATTGGGGAGAAACTTCAGTCGTCTTTAAACGGTATCGATTAAGATAAAGGAGAAGAAAATAGAGTGATTTGCAAATGTTTATTTATCTTCATTGAAGGGAAACAGTAATGGACCGGGACAAAATCATTTATAAGACTAACAAGCAAAAGCTATGGCACATGAAAAACCCGACGAATATGGTTTTCTCGAACGCTGATGGTGTACAGCGTTGAGTCAACTGAGTTCCGTTAGTTGAAAAATCTGTGTTTATGTCTTCTTTTGGTTTGACTTTACACGAGATTGTTTTTGAAAAATTGAACTATTTGATACAAATGATGCTTTGCACCGGAAAGCATTTCGAACTGTAAAGCATCCATAGCTTTCTCTGATTCTACAGTCACGCGTAATCGCAATATCGGCTGCGGAATTACACCAGAGGGAAGAGGGAGATATGTTTGACTCGCATTATCTTTTTTGTTTTTGAGAGAAGATGTGAACGTCTCGGAGGAAGTGAAATTGCCCGCGTCGGTGAAAGAATCCCTACCATCACCGGTTCCAAGTGCTGCTTCACAACCAACATTGACCACATTCAATCTGAAACAAACAAAATAATATTTTCTGAAGCTTCTTGTAGCTATTCTCAATCTTTACTCAAACAGCTGGAACTTCCAGAAACTGTTATCAACTTTACAGTTCTGCATGATTGATTTGTCACATACTTCGATCGTTTAGCTGATAATGATACCAAGTTAGCCTCCGCTCTTCTGCGTGCCCGTCTTCGTGTCCATGTCACGCTCCTAAATTGGACAACAACGGAATCTCTCTCTTTATGACAGACAGTCCCATTCAGTAAAGCCACCTGTTGCAGGAATTTCATGAATCCTGGCTTGGAGCAATTAACCGTCACTGGTCGTTCCTGTAAATTAATGCAACACATTATTCAGAAAACATCACAAGTTGGATCGAAAGAACTCTGGCCGCACAGGAAGTAGTTACTTTTTTACTTACAATATCGGTGAAAACGATTGACTTCATGAAGGACCATGCCAACACCCAACGTTTCGTTCTTCCTTGATTTAATGTATAAATGATGAACTTAACGTCATCTCCGAATCGGTGAAGCCTTTGTGACAGTTGTTTGACACTCTGTTTTCGGCCTAACATTGTGGTATATACTCTGAAATATCGAACTTCAAGAACATTTAAATTTCAAGTAACGATACTTAATCCGTTCTCTCAGGCAGACGCTGTCATCAATTATTCTGTTTACAAATGCCACTTCACCGCCGTCTACAAATAATTCTGCCGACGATGCAACTGTTGCGGAGTGAGGTAAAGTGCGATTCATTTCAAAGTCATTAGAGAACACATTTTCAGATATTGCTGATTCCTCGCAGAACTTGGTCTTTGTCTCAACATTCGTTTCAGGCTTTTCGAAAAACGGAGGATTGCACATGCAGAATGTGAAAGTTGTGTTAGCCATACTGCTTATAACATCCTAAAGCTCTCGATGTATTTCACAAATTACATGACGTCATTTCCAATACCATTAGAACAGTCCTAGCTTCAGCGTTGACATGAACCACGCAGATTGATTCGCTCAATCCATTACGCTTAACATTTAAGTGCGCTGCATGTACTGATTCTGCATCTCCATCTGTGGCTACAAATTTCCACCCGAAGCTTCGTGCTCCAATGAGTGCGTGAATGCACGATGTGCCTGTTCCAATATCAATTCCGATAACGTTTTCAGAAAGTGAATTGGCGTTTAGTAAATCGTCTATAAGAAGGCAGTAGTTTAGTTTCTGTGGAACTCTTGGCACAAGATGTCCCACCGGCAAGTCTACCTACAATAGGAACTGTAGCACTTAATTTTTTAAAAACTAACTTCAAGGTTGAAATCTTTTTTGAGAAGAGTTTGTGTAAGACAGCGCACTGCTGCATCTTTTCGAAAATCGAATACGACTTTTCCATTGTTCACATAACTGCAATGTTTTCGAAATTCTGGATACTCAATTGCTAGTGCTTTGAAGTCTGGGGGTTTTTCGCGATAAGGATTCCTCGGATGCATCTCGCTGTTGAGATTCATTCTGCAGTAGAGTAGCTGTAAAACAAAGTATTTTGCGGACCGAAATAAGACTGCTCTCTGCAACGATGTGGCACTGCGAATCGCAGTGCGAAACAAAGAAAAACGTTTTCTTTTCCAAAATTTTTGGTGGCCGTGAGACCGTGGCCTAAGTTTCGACAGACGGCGCCAGTTTTTTGTTTTTTGCTGCATGACCGATATAACTTCGGCCGCGGCCACCGATTAGGCTCCGCCCCTCGCCCCGCCCCCCGGTTTCGCGGCGCAGTGAATTTTAACACTGAAAAACAGTGTTTTCGTGGCCCTAAAATTTTTTTTTCAGAATATTTTTTATACGAAAAATCAACAATGCGTTAATATACATATTTATCAAACACTTTTTGCGAAAAAAATTCTTTCCTGGGAGGAGAGTTCAAAAAACGCATTGAAATTTTGGCGAATTTTACAAAACCAAGTTGTGAAACGTTCAGAGTTTACATAATTTGACAAGTTAGGGTAGCAATCGAAAGAGGAGAACATTCTGGATAACTTTTCAGTTGATGACTTTCTCCTATCTAAGCCCATTCTCGAGATTCAATCCGTTGAAAGTTGTTGATACATTTTCGTCTGTACTAGCAAAGTGAGAACAGTTACAAAAAAATGATGTACTAGAAAGTTGTTTCCCAGTCAATTTGCAGTCGATTGGTATAAACCGGTAGTACCAGAAAATATTTTTCGGACTTTTATGGTCCCTTTACTAGAAAGTCAGAAATCGCATGTCGGAAAATTGGTACAATGCCTCCAAAAATAGGCAAAAAACACATTAAGATAGCACATTAATAAAGTATCTAACATATTTCATTACTCCTATTAGGCTTAGAGTGCGAATTTTGAGTATAACTTGAACTGACCGCCCATCTCCATAATCTATTGTTATGGCAGCAAAAATGCGAGAAAATTAAGTCCAAGTGTTGCACTAATGTTAAAAAACCCTTACTTCACATATTTGAAGCTTTTTCCCTCCTTTGTTTCAACTTTCCAGGTTTCTTTGAAAAACACGGGAAAAACCATGCGGCGGCATTGCAAAATGAAAGGGGCGGGGTTGAGTGCGCTGATTGGCTGCCGGCGGCGGCCGAAGAAATCGCTCGTGCAGCGAAAAACACGCCGTGAGGGGCCTGCGGCATTACTGCCGCAGGCCCGCATTGCATGGAAATATTTCTTAAATGCATTGTGTTCATTTTTTCTTCTTACTGTAAATTTAAATCTTCAGGAAAGCTCCGCAATATCAGATATTTCACCGTCAGCATGAAATCGGTGTTATTACTAAAAAGGACACCGAATATGTTTGAATTCACACGGCAATATTCGAAAAAAATTATTTATCCACCAGCGTATAAGAGAGTAAATAATGCTGCTAATGAACACAGAAGATCATTAAAAAATAGGCAGACGGAATTAACTACCTGAAGAAATTTATTGTCGACAAAATTCGAACATCAGGTCCGATAACGGTTGCTGAATATATGAAGACATGCGTATCAGCACCCCAAATAGGTTATTATGGACAGTTTTCGGAAACGCAAAAGGTTTCCAATGGTACTACATTTAATAGACTGACATATTCAAATGTTCTCAGGTTTTTGGATCGAAGGGTGATTTCATCACTTCTCCAGAGTTGACTCAACTTTTCGGAGAAATGATTGGAGTATGGTAAGTGGAAAGTTTGATTAGTAACCCTTTCTTTCGAAATTTTGTAGGATCTACAATGAGTTAGCGAATACTGGACACAGAGGTCCATGGAGTCTTGTTGAGCTTGGACCTGGACGCGGGCAACTTATGCAAGATGTGTTGAGGGCATTGTCCAAATTCAACGATCAAACAGTGAGCGTTCACTTGGTTGAAACATCGGATGCTTTAATCGAAGAACAGGAAAGAGTTCTTTGTGTGTACAATTCTACTGAAACAGGTTTGTTCATCAGTAATCTGCATTTTCTTGTGAATATAATTGTAGCCGGTACTCCACATGTCAAGCATAACAAAACAAGAGATGGAACAGACGTTTTCTGGTACAAATCAATCGACGACGTTCCTGACGGCTTTACCGTCTTCATAGCCAACGAGTTTCTTGACGCCTTGCCAATTCATCAGTTCCAAAAAATTGGAGAAAAGTGGAGCGAAGTGTGAGTAATTTCAAAACGAAAAATTCAACCTAGTCGATTTAATTTGAGATTTCTTCGGAGTGTTCGTTAATATATATTTTTTACTACAGATACATTAATTTGGAAGCTGATGGGACTTTATGCTTCATGAATTCGAAAGGTGAAAATATCCACACTAAGTGAGTCCGATAAAAGTAAACAAATGTTAAAAACTTACAAGGGAGGTGACTGAGGTTAGCGCTAACGTTAGCACGTCTTGGTAAAAATAAAAAAGTATTTGTGTATAATTGTGAACACTTTGTGTAGAGTTGTGAACACTTTGTGTAGAATTGTGAACACTTTTTCGGGGGCATTCTGAAGTGTTCACAAGTCTATACAAAGTGTTCACAACTCTACACAAATACTTTTTCATTTTTACCGAGGTTATATTTGGCTGAAACTTAACAGAAAGGTAGAGATGGACCTGAATAGTAAGAATCCAAAAGCGTTTCTAACCGGCGCCCAGTCAAAAAACGCAGACGAAAAACCGGCAAAGCCAACAGAACCGTCTGGTGAAACAATAAAACAACAAACGGAAGTGTAAATAGTCAATTCATTAATGCATTTGCAGCGGCCTCATTCCACCGCATATTAGACATGATGCCTCCCGCCTAACCTGGGAATGCTCACCGGAATCGGGAACTGTTCTGAATCAAGTTGCAGACAGGATTACTACTTCCGGAGGTTTTTCTATTTTCGTGGATTATGGACACGACGGATCAAGGAATTCTCACTCCTTTCGAGCATATAAGAACCACGAACAAGTAAACCCCTTAGAAGCGCCTGGTCTAGTAGATCTCACTGCCGACGTTGACTTTGGATATTTGAGCAGATTATTAAAAGAACAAACGTTAGTTTTTGGACCGATTTCGCAGAGGTGAGAGTCTTTTATAAAATGTTATAGTATTTCTCAAAAATTCGTAACTTTTCCAGAGAGTTTTTACTACAGCTCGGCATTGAAAGTAGACTAAGACGGCTGCTACAAGTCTCAAGCGATCGAGCACAACAAGAAAACATAATTAGTGATTTGAAACCAAAAAAAATCCCTCAATATAAGTTTTAGAAGCGTTCAATATGCTAGTCGGCGACATGGGCACCAAGTTCAAAGCTATGGCTTTGTTTCCAAAAACTCTCCGTTCCATTCTTGATCATAGGAAAGGACCTGTTGGATTTATGAAGGCTCCATCCAAATGAGATCTGTAGTTGATCATCATAGTTGCTCGTGTTTTAATTCTAATGATAAATCTCCGATTTTTTACCACTGTTTCTTTATGAAATGTTCAAGGGTTATCTCCTTATGTATATTTCCAATTATCTTATGTGAGTTTTCCGTGAACCTTTAAGTGCATATCCTGGATTTACACATTAGACACTCCTTGGCGTGAGAAATTCTAGAATTCTTGTTTCACGAATTGAAATCGTATATTAAATTCGTAATTCGTAGCAAAATCCCGAAATTATCATTATTGAATACAGGAGCTACCCGATAGTAAAGCAGCTTGCACATTCCTTTCTTGCCCGAGTCCGGATTGATCACTGTCAATTATGGTACTAAGATTTTGATTTTAAAAAATCTTCGCTGAAATTTCAGCTTGTTCTTCTAATTGGCGATTTCAACATGCCCCATCGAGCTGCAAACATTTCACCCAAGTTTAGGAAGTTATTAGTACCCAACAAAATGCAACATATCCTCTGCACTGGAAATTTGTGCTCTCGTGAAACATTCGAGTATCTCAGGTGAGTCTTGTTTATTATCATGAATGTGTCTCTACGAAATCTACACGTATCCAAAGAATTTGTTTTGTATTCAACTGCATGGAAGGTGAACCGTAAAAGAGAGTCCCTCGATGTTTACTGCATATTTATTAATGCATATTTATCGAACGTTCAATTAAAAACTTGCTGTAGATCTTTGTCTTCTGACGTGCATGTGGTTCGTGGAGAGTTCGACGATGAATCTCTGAAATATCCAGACACGAAGGTGGTAACTGTTGGTCAATTTCGAATCGGGCTGTGTCATGGCCATCAAATAATACCCTGGGGTGACTCGAGAGTGAGCTCCTCTAGTCGGAAAATCTCATATTTATTTTTTACAGATGTTGGAACTATTGGCAAGGCAGTTAGATGTGGATATTCTTGTTTCTGGAAATTCGTATCAAAGCAGTGCTTTCGAAAAAGGTGGCCGATTTTTTGTGGACCCAGGAACTGCTACGGGTTCCTTCAGTGTTACAAATGCCAGCTTGGTTACTCCGTCCTTCGCACTCCTGGACGTCCAATCCGACAATGTTGTCACCTATTTGTATAAGCTAGTAGACGATGTGGTTAAAGTTGATCGTGTCATTTACAAGAAGTCCAAAGTTGCATAAAAGCTTGTCAATAATTTATTCCGTTGTCTATTCATGAATAAACATTCGAAGCTGCCGAAAATGGCAGAGATCTCCGCAATTAAATACTGTTGCCAGTAGAGTTAAGGATTGGCGTATAAGTTCCACTGATGCCATCTCCTCTCACTAACGATTGAAGAGATGAGCTTGTCTGAAGAGAAAGGAAAATCATGGAAAAAACTAGTCTACCAACAGGAATGCGACATTCACAATATGAACCAGCTGTTAGAGTCACGAGCGTGTTGATTCCGCTTTCGTTCCTCATCGCTTCAAAAGTTCGTAAGCCAATTGCGCATTTAGCGTAACCTGTGAATAGGTTCTTTGAAATTTCACTGGGTTCGAACTTGATGTATAATCTTACCACTGAGACAAGAAGCATCAGAAGTGTCGCAAATTAGTTCATTTACGTATCGTGGACGATAGTTGTTAGGTAATTGTCTCCAAACCCAACAGTACGAACATAATGACACTGTTCCAGTTGGATCAACACTTACTCCTTTTCTTGAGCATGAAATTTCGAAACGAGTCCCTAATGCGAAATTGTTTGGTTTAGTTCTGTTCACTAGAAATAGATTTACCGACGTAGCTCGCATTTGTCTCTCCGGTGTTCAGACTCCGCTTATCTCTACGTTTCTTTTTCTTTTTTCTCTCCGAACTCTGTGGTTTAGGATTACATGTCGGACTGCTTAGGCCGCAACCGGCAAATGACTCGGGACCTAGTTCATTCGAAAGAGAATCATCGACTTCCTATAGTGAACTGGGCTCAGATTTTGCCAAGAAGTCCTTATTTTGGCTCACGGAGCTATCAAAGTGTCCAGTCAGTACTAATTTTGGCCATTATCTCCAGCACTCATTTTTCCGCGTGAAAAGTGCGTTTTTCAGTGCTAATTTGTACTGAATTTTACTGCTAGCTGGGACTTTGCGGGTTCCGTGAACCAAAATAAGGACTTTTTGGCAAAATCTGAGCCCAGTTCACTATAGGAAGTCGATGATTCTCTTTCGAATGAACTAGGTCCCGAGTCATTTCCGGATTGCGGCCTAAGCAGTCCGACATGGCCAACTTTCATTGGCTCGGTTATTATTGGCTTTTTCCGTTCATTGGCTACTGTCGTTCATTAGCTACCCTATCTATCATTAGCTCGGTCATCATTGGAACTAGGTTCATTGGCTCTAGTGAGTCAAAGATGTTCATTGGCTCAGATCTCAAAAAAAAAGTTGGAAGTGCGTTCATTGGCTTGCTGAATAATCATTGGCTCTGTCATCTTTGGATCATGCTCATTGGCTCGAAAGAGCCACTGGGTTCTAGAGACAATATGCATATTTCTTACTTACTAGATATGTTGCTTGAAGTAGCGGTCAGAATTTCATATACCATCACGAGAAATTGAATAACTCTGCTCAAAATGATCCATTTCAGATAAACTTCGGACATGTTGTACCTGAGGGGACTAGAAGAGTGCTCAACAATTGATTTTTCGAGTTTTCGGTACTTCAGGACATTCGGTGAAATTATCACTGAGAAGTGACAAAAAACTTCCGAGTTTCAACACCACTGTTCTTGAATTTGATTAGAGGTATATTGACACGTACTCTTAAGAATTTTAGAGTCCCATAGGGTTCATAGGGTCATTTTTTCCAAAATTTCTAAAAAAATGCAAAGTTCACTCAGGTACAACATGTCCGAAGTTTATCTGAAATGGATCGTTTTGAGCAGAGTTATTCAATTTCTCGTGATGGTATATGAAATTCTGACCGCTACTTCAAGCAAAATATCTAGTAAGTAAGAAATATGCATATTGTCTCTAGAACCCAGTGGCTGTTTCGAGCCAATGAGCATGATCCAAAGATGACAGAGCCAATGATTATTCAGCAAGCCAATGAACGCACTTCCAACTTTTTTTTTGAGATCTGAGCCAATGAACATCTTTGACTCACTAGAGCCAATGAACCTAGTTCCAATGATGACCGAGCTAATGATAGATAGGGTAGCTAATGAACGACAGTAGCCAATGAACGGAAAAAGCCAATAATAACCGAGCCAATGAAAGTTGGCCGTCCGACATATTAGTTCAACTCTAAATTTCTGTTTTACCGTTTCTCGAGACTCGCTGCTTTCTGATTTATCCAATTCAACCTTTTCCGATTTATTTTCACCTAAAAAAATACACTGTGTCCCGAATAATTGGATAGTATTCACCCATTGAGAAGCTATACCTGTGGCACGTTGAATTAGTTAAAATAGTGTTGTCCATAGGGTCATTATCGGTAATTAGAAGTCCAACCTCAAGGATCACCGTCATCATTATTCTTATTATTTACGAGACTGTCTGGCCGGCTCCGCCGGCATCCAGTCTTGGTTTTTGACTCGAAGCCGACTGCGCCGTCTCCCCGGAACGCCTTCGGCGTCCCGTGACCCCCCACTTTCAGAAAAGAAGAAAGTCCGGACGGACAGAGGGACAAACAAACAAACGGTAATTTTCCAGAATCTTCAATTCAATTTTCCCCCCATCCAATTCCTCGGTTACCTCCCACCGGAAAATTCCAGATTGCCCCCCCCCCTTATTCCAGAAAGTCCCCCACCATTCTAGAATCCAGCCCCACCTTCCCCGTTTCAGAAACTAAGCCTCGGTTTCAGAGGTATCACGAAAAAGTTGGGTCCCGGAATCAGAAAGCTCTGCTTCTAGGCGTAGCTAAGCCTAATTGACAGTTGGGTTGGAACGAAATCCGCTTGGAAGTGCGTACCTAGCCTGGGTCCTGTGCAGCATCGCTTGGTCCGTGCATCCGCGCCGACGTCGAAATGGAGAAATGATTGAAGGCTTTTTTCGGCGGGTGG
>LR539434.1:33632-66829 GCA_900536315.3 Caenorhabditis becei | reverse complement strand
GGTTAATTATACCCCATGGGGGTCTATCATTTCCACTTGGACTCATTCCTAACCGAGGGTAACACTTTGGGTACATTCCATGTCAGATATCATATTTCCCTATATTTCTGACCTAATTCTGGCTGATTGATGTAATTGTCTGTGTTATTATGGGACCAAATTGCAGATTATAATGGAAAAATGGGGACAATTGAGAAAATCTAGTTTTCCCTGGGTGGTGATCTTTCAATTTTAGTTTTCAGGGCTTTTGGAAACTACAGGGGTCCGAGACTCTGAATTTTTGAAGTTTAGATTCTAGAAAACAAGATTCAGACTATTTTCTCATTTTTTGGCATTTCTAGGTCAACTTCTAGCGGAGTTACAGCAAAACAGCAACAACTGAAAGGTTAGTACGACACTCCGAAATCCCGGTGCGGATATCTCGAGAACCATGAGAGATAGAAAAAAGTTGTCAACTACAAAAATGTTTTTTATCAAATTTCCAACAACTTTGCTGTTGACAACTTTTTTCTAGCTCCGCCCACTTTGGCACTACGACACTCCGAAATCCCGCTTTTCAAATTTTATCATTGCGGGATTTCGGAGCGTCGTAACTCAAAAACCAGCGAAGTTAGCAAAAAGTTGACAACTACAAAATTATCCTTATCAAATTTTAAATCTTTTATCAGTTAACAACTTCTCTCTGGCTCCGCCCCTTCTCAAGATACAGCTGATTCAGTACGATGCTCCGAAATCCCGGTGGCTCTAAAACTCAGAGTTGAAGGAATTTTTACGCAAAAATCTTTAAAAACTTCCTCAAGCTCAAAAACCACTCAAAAATACTCTGCATCTGAATCCTTTGTCTCCAGACACATTCCCTCATAAATTTCATCACCTTGTTGATCTTCCCCTATTTTCCCAATCCGAAATCCCAAAAAAGCTCCAAAAAGTGGGCGGAGCCTTGGATTTATTGGATAAACAAGAGAAAACATGGAAAAACCTAGAAAAACAGCACGTGATGTAAAACTTTTTCGGGATTTCGGATTTCGGCGCGATGACGTCATTTTGTTGTCTGGGTTCGAGAAGAAGATGTCATTAGCACGTGCGGAAAGGTTAGGGTCACTGGAGTTGGCACAGGGGTCCTAGAGGACATTTTGGGATCACTGTCTGGAGAAAAATAGGTCAGAATGAAGGAAAAGCTTGATTTGAACATTTTAGTACGATGCTCCGAAATCCCGCACCCAATATCTCGAGAACCAGTGGAGATAGCAAAAAGTTATCAATTACAAAAATGATCGTCATGCAATTATCAACAAGTTTGCAGTTGATCACTTTTCTCTAGCTCCGCCCACTTTTCCAGTACGACGCTCCGAAATCTCATTTTTCAACTTTTAGGGTTGCAGGATTTCGGAGCCTCGTAACTCAAGAACCAGTTAAGCTAGGGAAAAGTTATCAACTGCAAAATTGTTCTTTATGAAATTATCAACAACTTATCAGTTGATAACTTTTCTCTAGCTCCGCCCACTTTTCGAGTACGACACTCCGAAATCCCGCTTCTTCTCGAAAGCCAACTTCAAGTATAGTAAACCAAAACTTGAAATTTATCAAATTTTCTGAAATTTTCCGAGATTTTCCCACTTGAACCGCGTTTTCCACCCCCACTCATCCAAGTACAGATGACGTGTCACTCGACTCAATTAGGCCATCGCGCACATGCGGCTCAAGTAGTAAAAGTGGAAGGGAATGGGAATTTGTTGCGATTTTGAATGAAAACAGCCACGAGACAAGTACGGGCGGGATGTGCACGAATACTTCACACGAAAAGTGGGCATAAAGTTCGTCTGGAATCTCGAGAAACTTCTGGAAAAGGGAGAGAATCTGGAATAATCTAGTGGAACACGAAAAAACGAACAATACTTTATTATAGACAGGGATCGCACATTTTTCAGAAAATTACAGCATTTTTTCAGAATTCATTCGATTCTGAAGCCGGGGGTTATCTGAATCTGGTTTTCTTGGATTCTGTGTGAATTTGTTGCTGTAGAGTGCCTCTCATTCCACCGTAATTGCTCTCGACCATTCCGGCAAGACTGTCGTCGTCGAGTTTTCCGAGTTTCTGGAAAAAGGGGCGGAGCTAGGGGAAAGTGATTAATTGGAAAGTTGTTGATAATTTGATAAAGATTATTTTTGTAGTTGACAACTTTTTGCTAGCTTTGCTGGTTTTTGAGTTACAACGCTCCGAAATCCCGCAGCTCTGAAATTTGAAAAACGGGATTTCGGAGCATCGTACTGGAAAAGTGGGCGGAGCTAGAAGAAAGTTGTCAACTGCAAAGTTGTAGCAAATTTTATGGACATCATTTTATCAGTTGATAACTTATGACTAGCTGTGATGGTTCTCAAGATACAGTGGATTTTCCAAACCGTACCTCAATCCCAATCGGCATATCCAGTAACTTTCCCATTCTCTCCAACGAAAACCTATCAATCTGCTCATCACTCCAATTTTCCTTATCACCAAGCTCTTCAGCTCTGTACCGGACATATTGGGACAGTGTGGTACGGTATTTATTGCACATGGACCTGGCAAACTCCAGGCCTTCATCGGAGATTCCGATCAAGTTTGCTGGAATTTGAATTTTGAGTTACTGTAGGATTACTTTACTTACTGCAATCAAATAGAACTATAAGTTTGGCCAGGACATATTCTTCTTTTGTCATTCCAACTTTCCGAACTGGCGGAAGGATTTGGTTGATGATACGGTTCATTTCCTGGCAGTAGTCGTCCATTCTGGAATAGCGGGATTTCGGAGTGTCGTACTGAGAAAGTGGGCGGAGTTTGGGAAAAGTTGTCAACAGAAAAGTTGTTGGAAATTTGATAAGGATCATTTTTGTAGTTGACAACTTTTTTCTATCTCTTTAGGTTCTTGAGTTATCAGTAGTTTATCAGAGCGAGATTTTGGAGCATCGTACTAAACTTACAGTGGATCCTTGCTTCTCGCGGGATCCCAATAGAATCCAGATCCAAAAAACAAGAAGTCATTGCAATCATCCTTTGACTCATAATTCGCATAAACCACTGATAAGCAGATAACTTTGCAGAGTTGGCACACTGCCAAACGGAGCTTATCCTGGTCGGAGAGGTACTGTAGTTCGGATATTCCGGCGAGCCATTCGAAGTAGTGAGCCACAAGTCGGAACCACATTGCTGACAAGGTGTTCTCGGTCATTTCGGTTAGAGCGTTGGGTTTCATCTGGAAAAAGAAAAATGACAAAAAGTGAAAAATGGAGAAATTAGGTTATCAAACGACATTCCGAAATCCCGGTGCTGATATCTCAAAAACCAAGAGAGATAAAAGAAAAATGTCAACTACAAAAATGATCCTTATCAAATTTCCAACAAGTTTCCCGTTGACAACTTTTTTCTAGCTCGGCCCACTTTTCCACTACGACACTCCGAAATCCCGCTTTTCAAGTTTCATCATTGCGGGATTTCGGAGCGTCGTAGCTCAAAAACCAGCGCAGCTAGAGAAAAGTTGTCAACTACAAAAATGATCCTTATCAAATTTACAACAAGTTTGTAGTTGATTCCAAGTCACTAGCTCCGCCCACTTTCCCACTACGACACTCCGAAATCCCGCTTCACTCACCGGCGTCCTTGGCGCAATGCTCTTCGGGAAAAATAGTGCCTGGAACAAATCGGGGCCTCCATTCGTCCCAGAACCATTATTTTTCTCCAACGGACCACTATAATCATCCACAGCATCACAATAAGCCTCCAAATGCATAAACTTGTCCAGAACCTTTCCAAAATCCTGCAGAAAGTACGGAGAGACCGTCGAATGGATACGGTAGCCGAATTGGGCGGATGGCTGGAATATCGATTGATTTGGAGTGCTGATAACTCTGATAACTCACAAATCGATACTGATCAGCTTGGGAAATGTGAAAAGTGTGATTAGCGAAGAGCACCATTTGACGATCCGGATTTTCTTTTTGGGATGCTTTTTCTGGAAGAAACGAATGAGAATTAGGCTGAAAATTCGTGAAAAAGCTCAGAAATGAGTGAAAAAAGACCTAAAAACTGCAAAGAATCTGTGAAAAATCGAGAAAATGCGATTTTCAGCTACCGGGTTTTCGGAGCATCGTACTAAAAACTGATTTTCACAAATTAAAGCTTATTTTCAAGCCTTTTTAAAGCTTCTCAACACATTCTAGACATTTTCTTATATACCTCCCATATCCATGTCCTAACAAGCCCCGCCCCTTTCTGGAAATGTCACCTGCTTCAAAAAACCCACGTACTTTGTTCGTTTTCAGCATAAATGAACTTGTCGAACATTGTTAGAGCAAACAGGTGCAAAATATAGATATATGTCTGAAAAATAATATGGAAAAATGGAAAAAGATGAAAAGTAGTCGAAATCCGGAAAATCCTACGAAAAATGGGGGATGTTCTTGTTTGGAGCATCAGAAAGAGCTGAGTGAGCAGTGTGAGGCATTGGGGGATTACGGAGCACACTAGATATGCTCAAAGGGGTGTTCTGAGTTAATCCTTAGGGGGGAAATAGAGAAAAATAGGGAAAAATAGGAAGAATTGATGAGGAACGCACAAATCAGAGAGAAAAGGCTGGAAAATTGATAGGGCTTTTTTTCAAGGAAGGATATCTGGAGAATTAGTAGAGATAAGACAAAGTTGTCAACTGCAAAGTTGTTGATAATTTGATAAGAAACAACTTTGTAGTTGACAACTTTGCTCTAGCTTTGCTGATTTTTGAGTTACGACGCTCCGAAATCCCGTTACTCAAAAAATGTGATTCCGGGATTTCGGAGCGTCGTACTTGGAAAGGGGGCGGAGCTAGGAAAAAGTTGTCAACTGCAAAGTTGCAGCAAATTTTATGGAGACCATTTTATCAAATGATAACTTATCCCTAGCTCTTCAGGTTTTTGAGATAATTGCAAAATAGAGACGAGCAATTTTTAGAAAATTCGAGAAAATGTTAGAAAATGTGATTTCCGATTTCTTACTCGATTTTTTTCACATTTTCCCAGAATCCTTTTCTTTTTCAACCCTTTTCAGACAATCTCTCGTCAGAAATTCCATTTCCTGTTAAAATCCAAATCCCCCATCATCAGCATCCCTCGGAACAGAACGCGTTTCGTACCTGCCCTTTCCTACCTGTCTGCGTCTCTTTCTCTCATCGGTTTTTTGTAGGAGAAGGGGCTTTTGGGATTTCTGAGGATTACAGAGGTGGGAAATATTATGGATCTATTCACGATGTAAAAAAATACATTTTTCCGCATTTTTCTACTTATTCATTTCTGTCGAAAAATGCATTTTTTTACGTAAATCTTTGATTGTTTTCAGCGCGAAAAACTGAAGAAAAATGCAAACGTGGCCTAAACGTGCTCTAAAAACATCAATTTCCAGTACATTTCCAAAAAATCCCTAAATTTTCTTTCTCCTTGAAAAAAATGAAATTTGAAAGTTGTTCTAGAACACGTTTAAGCCACGTTTGAATTTTTCTTCAGTTTTTCGCGCTGAAAACAATCAAAGATTTACGTAAAAAAATGCATTTTTCGACAGAAATGAATAAGTAGAAAAATGCGGAAAAATGTATTTTTTTACATCGTGAATAGATCCATTAGGAAAATAACAAAAAAGTGGACAGAAGTGTCAAGAATCGAGGAAATGGAAGGATTGGGTGCAAAATGATGAGAAGGGATTTCAGAGTGTCGTAGTGAGAAAGTGGGCGGAGCTAGGAAAAAGTTGTCAACAAAAAATTGATGATTATTTGATAAGGAACATTTTTGTAGTTGACAACTTAACGCTAGCTCTGCTGGTTTTCAGGTTACAACACTCCGAAATCCCGCAATGATAAAATTTGATAAGCGGGATTTTGGAGTTTCGTACTGGAAAAATGGGGGGAGCTAGGAAAAAGTTGTCAACAAAAAAGTTGTTGCAAATTTGATAAGGATCATTTTTGTAGTTGACAACTTTTTCCTATCTCATCAGGTTCTTGAGATATCAGTGATTTATCATAGCGGGATTTCGGAGCATCGTACTAAACTCCCTAAATCCCAAAAATCCGGGTTTTCAGCGATTTTTCAGTACTTTCTGGCTATTTTTGCACTATCAGAACACATTTTCGTTACATCTCCCCAAAAGAACACCCTCGTCTCCCAGACACCCCTAACAACTGCTAATCTCGCCATTTCAAAGAAGCCCCGCAGTGTTCCCGAGGACATGATACGTGTTTGCTGACGTGGCACTGATAAAATGATAAGAAAAAGTAAAAAAGAATGTGTTCTCTGATTTCAGACAGGTGGGAGACCAAAAAATGAGAAAAACAAGAAATTCCCGATGAGTCACGGCTTCATGGCTGACTGATGTGTGCTCTGATAAGAGAAATCAGTTGGAATTCTGAATTTTTGCATCAGAAGCTCCTGTAGTGATCAAACTCTAAATAACTGATCACTTATCTCTATTTATATCCTGTTATCAGTGTAGCTTATCAGTGGTAGGACAGAGATCTCAGAGAGGGGGTTGGTAGACGTGTAAACAGGAACTTCCGGGTTGGACTTAACGGGAAATGTGCAGAAAAGCGGAAAAATGCGGAAAAAATCACGAAAAACTGGAAATTTTGGTACGACACTCCGAAATCCCGCTGTTGAAGCGAATCGTGAAAAGTTTGCTACGATGCTCCGAAATCCCGGGTTCCATATCTTGAGAACCAGTGAAGATAGGAAAAAGTTGTCAATTACAAAAATGATCCTTATCAAATTATCAACACCTTCACAGTTGATAACTTTTCCCTAGCTCCGCCCACTTTTTCAGTACGACGCTCCGAAATCCCGCTCAAGCAAAATTTGAGCTAGCGGGATTTCGGAGCGTTGTAACTCAAAAACTACTGAAGTATGGAATTAGTTGTCAACTGATAAGTTATCACAAATTTAATAAGGAAACTTTTTCTAGTTGACAACTTTTCCGAATCTCTAAAGATTCTCGAGTTACAGCAGGATTTCAGAGAAGCATCGTCACCAGACACCATTCGCCGAATGATGCCCCGTTATCACCTCCTACGTAAAAGTTTTGGATAAAACAACAAAATAAGGGCGGTTCCGATGGGATTTCAGGGCACGGCACAATCCACACGGTTACTGGGCACAAATCACAGAAATATGAGAAAAATTAGGGTTTTTGGGAAAAAAAAAAATTTTTTGAAAAAAAAATGAAAATTTCCAAAAAAAAATTTGTTGGAGAATATGATAACTTGAAGCTCTAAAACAGAAGATTTGATTGATAAACTGATAAAACTGATAAGAATGCTGAAAATCATGAAAAATCAACTTTTTGCCCTCAAAAACCACCAAAAACGGGGAAAAACAGCGCCAATTTCTAAAAATCCTTATCAAATCTTATCATAATTCTATTGAATTCGAGAAAATTCCTTTTTCCCTTTTTCTCTACGTCTCTAGAAGCTCAAATTCCGATGCATGCGGATTAGAAATGGAAATATTGAAATGGAGGGGGAGAGTTGGAGAGAAGGCTACTGATTAGAGTTCAGGTGGCTCAAGAAGGGGGTATTTTGGGTTTTGAGGGCTCTAGAATGAAGTTTTGATATTGATAAGACTACAAACTACAAAAATTTGAACTTTGGAAATTTTGGAAAATTTTTAAAATTTTTCAAAAGGAAATTTTTTTTTTGGAATTTTTTTTTCTAATTTTTTTTTCAATTTTGATCTTTCTTATCTTTTTTTATCTTATCACTAACACTTTCAAATTTACCTAATTTTTATCACAAAAATTCAGAATCCCAAAACTTTCCACGTCATCATACCCAACCAAAACCTCAAAAACCTCCCCTGATTCCATTTCTGGAAACTAATTTTCTTGTTTTTCCACATGTCTCTCTGCTTAATCATATATCCCTCTCTAAGAACGGCTACTGAACCGAAAATCGTGAAAATTGGCTGATTTTTGGTATGCGAACACCGGGAAATCACTACAAAATCCAAAAAAACAGAAAACGGGATTTCGGAGTGTCGTACTGAAAAAGTGGGCGGAGCTAGGAAGAAGTTGTCAACTGAAAACTTGTAGAGAATTTGATAAGGATCATTTTTGTAGTTGACAACTTTTTTTTATCTCTGCTGATATTCGAGTTACAACACTCCGAAATCCCGCTACCCAGAAAAGTGACAGCGGGATTTCGGAGTGTCGTACTAGAAAAGTGGGGGGAGCTAGAAAAAAGTTGTCAACAGATAAGTTGTAGCAAATTTAATAAGGATCATTTTTGTAGTTGACGACTTTTTTCTATCTCCGCTGGTTCTCGAGATAGCGGGATTTCGGAGCATCGTACTAAAACTGAAAAGTGATCTGAATAGCCGTAGACTCAAATGAAGTTCTGAAATTACCTAAAAATCGAGTTAATCGGAAATCCAATTTATCACATATCAGTACATTATGACAGCTATAAAGATCGCAGAAAACTTTAGTACAAACATGGAAGAAACTTGGAAATGTATTCTCAACTCTGTGTATGTAGTTTGCTCATTGGCTCCAGCTCCAAACATCTCCTTGTCAGGTGGCTCGCCGAGCAAAATCAGATGCAAATTTCGTGAACATCTACACCAAAAGATATGTTATCAGGAGCTGCTAATCTGATTCTTGATTCTAGTGATCCGAGGAGAAGAACACGAAATGGCAGAAACATTCGGCAGATTTTCTGAGATCTTTATGTGCGTGATGTGTGTTAGTTTGGTGTCTGGAAGTGATAAAAAAGAGTGATAAGGATTGTGATTGTGACTTGGGACTGATAGGGCGCATGAGGCGCTTTTTGGGTCTGATAGGGCGCATTGGTGCTGCTAGGGGCGCTTTGGTGCTGCTAGGGGCGCATTGGTGCTGCTAGGGGCGCATTTGGTGCTGCCAGGGGCGCTTTGGTGCTGCTGGGGGCGCTTTGGTGCTGCTGGGGGCGCTTTGGTGCTGCTGGGGGCGCATTGGTGCTGCCATGGGCGATTTGGTGCTGCCAAGGGCGCTTTGGTGCTGCCAGGGCGATTTTGAAGCTGCTGGGGGCGCTTTTTGGTGCTGCTGGGGCGCATTTGGGTCTGACAGGGCACTTTGGGTCTGATGGGGGCAAATTTCACATTGTCGGACTTTATTTGGGATGAATAAAAGAGAAAAGTTCAATTTCACATTGATAATTGCTTCAGAATTAGAAGACCAATTCTAAAAATTCAAATTCCTTCATTTTTTATGGAATTTTCGGATTACGGTATTTTCAAAAGCATAGTAAAGTAATAGAATCCACCTGGCACCTGGAAAATAGACAATTATAACCCCAATGACCCCTACAATGACCTACTTTTCAAAAAGGTACCGTGATACAGTAATACACAGCCAGAGCAATTCCTCCAAGTGCAAAAACACCCATTCCGACAAAGATCCATTCAAAAACTGACAGAATCCTGAATGAAAAAAGAGATTATGCAAGTGCGCCCTATCGATAACTCACGGTTTATCGACTTTTTCAGTGACTTCCGTGACTTTCGGAATCTCTGTAGAAGTTGTCCCAGCACTTTGACCCAGAAGTTCATCGAAATACTTCCGAACATCCAGAAGAGCATGATGAGCGGCTTTCAATGGATAACTCGAGGAACTGTAGTCTAACTGGAGGTGTTCTAGTCTCTGAAGCATCCCAATGAACTTCTGAACCTCGTATCCTCCGGATTTTCCAAAGTGATCAGTTAACTTCTTGATCAACGTCTTCATGTCGATCGGAACCCCTTTCAGTCGGATCGCCTCCTGGAATATCGTCCCCGTCTTCAGAATATCCTTCCCTCCTCGCAAATCTTCACTTCGATAACTCAACCCGATCAGTTGACTCAATAACTTCTGAATTCCCTCCTCATTCTCTTCTGTCCATGTTGAATTCAGGACTTTTGCAATATCCTTCTTCACTTTCTTTCCTTGCTCAATCAAATCCTCAATCAACAACCGATCCTGATACACTCTTCGCAAATTCAATAAAACTTTGACTCCACCTTCAATGTTTTTGGCAAGTTCCTCAACGTTCCTCATTTTGTAACGCACAGTGTGATTCTGCTTCCTGACGACTCCAAACGTCTTTTGAAGATTCTTCCACTGATTTATTACATTTTGCGAGCTGCGGAGTATATCCTTCATCAACGAAAAACCAGATTGATTGCTATTCAGAACTTCAATTGTATCGAGAAAATACACGGAAGAATTGACTACTTTGAAACTTTTTTCTTTTTCCCTCACGCAGTTTAGCAAGTCCGGTAGAAAAGTTCCATTGAGACTATTTGGGATCTTGTCAAGATCTGGATTCTCGAGAATTTCGTTAATTTTCTTATACAATTTAACTAAAGCTCCAAAATTTTCCATGCCAAGGGAAACGTCACTAAGGCGTACTTGGAACTCTTTCAGTGTTTCATTCCTTTTCAAATCCGTGAATTGCTGATAAACTTTGATGTGATCAGTAAGTGAGCTGTGTCGGTCTAAAATTTCCAAAATCATTGGAAATCCTTCTAAGTTCATGATATTCAATTTAGTTTCCCTAACAAGATTAGGAATAAGTGATTCAGATTGATTGAGAAAATCGTAAAATTCATTGAAGTCCTCGTTCATCTTTTTTTCATCTTGTTTTTTTTCTTGAAGATGCATTCCACACAATCCAACATTACCACTTTCCCTGTGAATGTCCGTGTCGTGAACTTCAGAGCCAAACGTTTTGAATGATTGGATGTTATTCCGTTTGAACTTCCACAAACGCTTCGCCTCTTTCAGATTCTTCCAAGCTTCATCCAATTTCGTTGCTTGTATCGTAACCGTTTCCAGTGGAGTCATCAATTTTTCGATGTCTTGAGTATCCTCCCCATTTCCTATCATCTTTCGAAATCTCTCCCTTCTCAAATTAGTGAACAGCAATTGCAAATCAATCAATCCATATGGCAGTCCAAAAGTTGAATCGACTTGCACAAACCCAACTTCTTCATTTACAATCTTCAGTGAGCTGTTTTCAAATTCGCTCCATTCACTCATTTCAGAAAGGGATGGAAGTTCTTCCAGTTTCGATCCTTCTTTTTCTCGTAATCGTTGATATTCAGTCATTAAGTCCCTGAGGCGAGGAAAAAGTTCCTTGTAGTCCAATGCAGCTCTCGAGATTTGATGTTCTTCGTCAAGTTTCTCGGCTAGAAATTTGTCAAAGGCATTTGAAAGTTTAACGGTGTTTTCATTTACATCCGGAAGAGAAACATTTATTTTCCTTATCGTTTCGTCTAACTTTCCAATTGTAATCCCGGTTTCACTTGACACACGTGGCGAATCAAAAATTGTTTTCAATGATACAGCGGCAGTTTTCATATTATCAAGGTATGAAAATAATTTTTCAACAGCCTCTTTTCTTTTACCAATGTCACGCTTCAGATGACCAATATTAAACTGCGGAGTATACGTTTCTTTCATTGTCCAATAACTCATCATCTTCCGAAGCGCTCGAATTCCAGGAAACGGATCTGTCTGGTGATTCGTTGATTTATTATCAAAAGACTTGATACTGTCTTCAAGAGACTTTATCTCTTTAGAAATATTCGGAATGTTTCGAATCGTATGAAAGGTAATGAAATCATCAACCGACTGGAACCCGAGCAGCTCAGCCATCAACGCATCCAAACGAAACGACTTCTCGTAGAATTGTGTCTGAAGATGAAGTCCGTTGACTAATGCTGATACTGTTTGGAGATCATTCACAGCCATTATCAAGTGATCTTCTGGAAAATGGAACTTGGTTGAGCAATTCTATTATCGTTGCAACTCAAAAGTTCATCGGGTAGATTTACGGAGTTCCGACTCTTGCAACGAACGAAAGCAAAACGTGCTGCGCCTTTAAAGCGGGGTACGGTAGTCGCGCATTAATTAATTTCGTCTTTTCCACTCATTTTCCTCATTTTCCTCGGGTTTTCAACCGATTTTCGCTATTTTTACATTAAAAATACCCTTTTCGTGCTTTTTTAGCTGCAAAAATAGCGAAAATCGGTTGAAAAACCGAGGAAAATGAGTGGAAAAAACGAAATTAATTAATGCGCGACTACCGTACCCCGCTTTAAAGGCGCAGCACGATTTGCTTTCGTTCGTTGCGAGAGTCGGAACTCCGTAAATCTACCGGATGAACTTTTGAGATGCAACGATAATACAAGAGTAGCTTACCATATCCAACAACTTGTAAGAATTTCAGAAAAATTGGAAGAAAGAATACAAGTTTCATTATCGATTGATGAGACTGTTGTTTGGAACTGAATGGAATCTGAAACTGCGAATTTGCTTAGCTGATAGCGTGAACCAGTGAGATACTAACCAAATAGCCACGCAACACTCCAACAACAACTTTTGGTCTCGGAACATTCCCCAAAAATGCGGGTTTTCGCAATAATTGCATTCATTCTACTGTGCATAAAATGTATAAATAGCAATGGTAAGTCCTGATTTCACTTTGTGTTCAATTGTATTACAATCTACAGAAAATCATCTGGCATCAATGGTAACTGACTTCTCAACTCTTCTCCGTCTCGCCAATGGATTATCGATTCGAACGGAACTTATCAGTGGAAATCTTCAGATAAGCGATGTTATCTCAGATCTTTTGAATCTGGGCACTGGGAAATCTTTATCTTCTCTGTCAAAAATGGATTTGAAAATGGTCATTGAGAAGCTGGATGTTTCTGACCGGGAGCTACAAAATATTGATTCTTTTCTCACTCCAGACGATTTCAATTTCATTTACCCATTTACTACGGAAGAAGAAATTGAAGATAGTTTTAAGTTATTTGAAGAATATGGGAGCAGCTTAATACGTGTATTGTTTTGGAGCAACGGTGAATCTTATAACACAAGTTACCTCAAACCTTTGTCAGAGTTTTTGGAGTCTTTGAAAAGTGGGCAGAACTACAAAACGGTGGAAGAAAAATTCTCAACTGTTAATGATATTTATAAGTCGAAGCTAGAATTCTATCAAATGGAATCATACTTGTATATAAAAACACTCCGAATGAGAGACAATGAGATAGTGGAAGATATTCTCAAACTTTTCAAAATTTCTGACTTTTTGAATTCTTTCCCGCTGAACGAAAACGAAACAATTTCTGACAAAGACGAAAAACAACTTGATAAAATGATAGTTATCATCGGCAACTTGAGCAATAAAAAATCAACGCCAGAATGCACTCATGGATTTCCACGAGGAGGAAGTGATATTAAATTGATGCTGAAAGATCTGCCAGGGAAATGGTTGCAGGAGGAGTTGGAAAAAAGGAAGATCTCAGCTGAGTTGAGAAATTCCCTCAGTTTTCTGGATTCGCTTCCTTCCGACGCTGAAAGAATTCAAGAACAGTGGTCCGCACTGGGTAATCAAAGTCAATTAGAAAAGACAAACTCCGTTATCCAAACACTGCGGAAAATTAAGAAGATTGGAGTTAGCCTGAAGAAAGAGGGCATTCACGACTTTCAAAACTGCTCCAAACAGCATTTGTCCGGGAGCAAAATCACATATGACTTTGAAGTTTTCAACGATATGACGACAGAATTGCGAAGAGAGAATAAGAAAATGCATTCGTTGTTCGAGAAAATAAACTCACTCGAAGGGATGAAAACAAAAAAGTACAAAAATGCATATGATGTATTTTGGGCAATGAAAAACATTGTTAGTTCCTCGGAAAACGAAACAGAGAAAGTAAAAATGTTAGAAAAGATGAAGATAGACTACTCGGACTACATATCATTTGCAGACGATGTCCGTCAAATTGCTGATCTTGTACCACCATACAAGAAGTATGAAGAAGACGTGAGGTCCAACTTTTCGAATGCCCTAGTTGATATGTTCACAAAAAATAAAAACCAAGTAACCGAACGCTTGTTTCTTGTTGAATGCATCAATTCCACAACATCCAACTTTTTGACGGCTTTGGAAAATGACTGGTTAGGGCGAGATATGAAGAATTTCAAATCAAATTTGCCTACCGCAATAGATTATATCAAAAAGGTTTCGAAAATGCAGAAGACTATGTCGGACATCATCAACAAGTACGGAAAAGCGAGTAGGAGTAGACGAGAAGCTCACATGCCGTCTTGGGGAGATGGATCTCAACACGTACGAAGATTCGCCAAAGGGGTTGAGATTCTGAGTCACTTCAGCAAGATTCTGGAGCTTGAGAAGGAGTTGGAGACGATTGCGAAGAGTGGAGATGAAGTGGATACAGTGATAGAAGGGATTCCGGAAGTGAAGATGATGTGGACAAGATCTTATAAGAAGAAGATTCTGGAGTTGATCAAAAAAGTGAAGATTCTAAACAAGAAGGCTGGAGAGTTACGGAATAATGAAACGAGAAGGTTCAATGAGATATTCGAAGAAGCCCATGACATCTGGGGAGTGCCGATTGATCTGAAGCTTCTCGCTGATAAAACTGGAGGAATCCTCAAGAATTCTAGTGAATCCGGAGCTCAAGAAGTGGCTGATAGCCTTGTGAAGGTCAGCGATCTTCAATTGGACTTCTCCGGCTATTATCTAGATCTATCGCTGGCAAAAGGGTCGATTGAGAGCTTCTGGGGGTATTTGGATCAGATTTACGGAGTGGTGGATGATGATAAGAAATCAGTTGGAGTGGTGAGGAAGTGGAGGAGAGAGACGACGAGGTGAGGAATCGGGAGTTTGGGTCTGATGGGGGTGCTTTTGGTCTGATAGGGCCCATTTTCAGCTTTCAACCTCACAATTACAACATTTCAGCATTTCTGCATTTCCCTTTTTCCAGCTTCACCCCCGAACCCACTGACACTGCCATGTTCTTCTGCATCTTCATCCCCACCGCTCTTCTCCTTTTCCTTGTCATTATCTGTTCCCTTTGCTGGTATGACAAACGGAAACAGCAGAAGCAACGGGAACTCGAGGATCCGATTCTCTGCTCCAGATACCTGGCATTCCAGGAGGAAAAGTTCAAGAGGGAGAAGGAGCACGTGAGATGTCTGCTGCAAGCTGTCGAGAATGACGATTTGGCGTCGGCGAGGTTGTTTGTGGAGCAGGGAGCGTGGATTAATGCGATACGTGAGTTCAGAAGCTTCAGGGATTCAGAATCCTTCTCCTGGAGCTCCAAGGATTCAGAATCCTTTTCTGAAGCTCCGCGGATTCAGAATCCGTCTTCTGAAGCTCAACGGATTTAGAATCCGTCTTCTGGAGCTCCACGGATTCAGAATCCAGTTCCATTTTCCAGGTGACACCTTCACCTGCCTTCACATCGCCTCCACCCTCACCCTCAACCCTTCCATGGTCTCCCTACTCATCAGAAACGGAGCCAATCGTCGAGCCCTCAATCGTAACTACCGTACTGCTTGGGAAGAAGTCGAAGAGGAGATTGCCATGTGTCAAGACATTCTTTCCGAAGTTAAAACAAAGGGAAGGAAACGAAAGGACACGGAGCAACGGATTCAGAAGTTGAAGGCTGTTGACCTGGTTTTTCAGCGATTTGAGGGGAAGAAGTTTGCAAGGATCCTTCCGGATCTGATGCCGACTTCTGAATTCCGAATCTACGTGGATCAGAGTTGTGCCAAAAAAGAAGAACTCAAAGCTTTTAACGACAAGTTCCCCCAACTAATCGCTCAAAATCCTCAAGAAGCCACTCATGTGATAGTTGGCACCACTAATGGAACATTTCAAATGGCAATCGATAACACTTATCACTGGGTCTCTCTTTTTGGGTTAGTGATAAGAGATATCAGAGCTTATCAGTTCCCAACTTCTTTCAGAAGATCAATGTTAATGGATGGATCGGCTTGGGTGAAGGCGATTCTGAAGAAAGGTGAAAAGGCGTTGAGAAATGACTACAAATATCAGATAAAGAAGGTTCAAGTTGGAAATAGCACTTATGATGGGTATCAAGTCGAGTTGGCACATCGGGATTGGCACATGAGGGTGAGTTTTGGGAACCGGGATTTCGGAGCATCGTACTGAGAAAGGGGCGGAGCTAGGAGAAAGTTGTCAACTAAAAAGTTGTTGATAATTTGATAAGGATCATTTGTGTAATTGACAACTTTTTCCTAGCTTCACTGGTGTTTGAGTTACAACGCTCCAAAATCCCGCTACTCAAAAAATGTTCCACCGGGATTTCGGAGCGTCGTACTGAAAAAGTGGGCGGAGCTAGCGAATAATTGTCAACTAAAAAGTTGTTGATAATTTGATAAGAAACATGTTTGTAGTTGACAACTTTTTCCTATCTACACTGGTTCTCGAGTTACGACGCTCCGAAATCCCGCTAACTCAAAATTTCGAAAATTTGTTTTTTTCCAGGTTGTTCCGATTCTCCAAGACGTTGTAATAATCGGAGACGATTTCCTCAAATACTTTCCTTCCCACGATTCAGATGTCCTAAAAGAGCTCTTTAAAAGTCTCGGAGCCACGTGGCATGATCAGTTCCCGTCTCTTGCCAAGTACAATCACAAGATCACGCATCCTTATCACTTCTTTGATACGCCACTGTTCTGGAGACCTATTAGAAACGTGGAGATTCAGAATCCAGATCTCCCTAGACCCCTAAAGAATCCACCAATCCCTGGACCCAAAAAGTTTCGGAATGTCAAGAAAACCGACGTCTTCTTCGAGATGGACTTTCTGACGTTGATTGGGATGCTTCTGGAGCGGAACTACACGTATGACCCAGAAATGGAACCCCGGAAAACTGTGCTTCGAATGGATGGAGATCCGGTTCAGGAAACGTCGGAAATGTTGAAAAAAATGAAGAAGGTGATTAGTGAGAAGATGCTGAAGGTCAAGGCGGATGACACGTCCACGGACAGAACTCATGAATCGATCGATATGAATTGGACGGAATAGGTTGAACTTGATGAGGTTATTAAAATCAATAAATCTGTATTATTACTGGCCCTTATCACTTTTTTACTATCATGTTTACTCAAACTGTCAGAAATTTGATGGAAAAATCTGGAAAACCTGTGAAAATAGGAATTTTCAACTTTCAGTACGATGCTCCGAAATCCCGCTAGCCATATCTCAAAAACCAGCAAAGCTAGAGAAAATTTGTCAACTACAAAAATATTTCTTATCAAATTATCAACAACTTTGCAGTTGACAACTTTTTCCTAGCTCTTCTGGTTCTTGAGATATAGCAGGTTTAGTACGATGCTCCGAAATCCCGCTTGCCAAATTTTGGTTTTTCTCAAGTTCCAAGTTCCCACAGTTCAACTTTATTTTTCGGTACATTTAATGTACTGGAATTTAAATTCTGACTTCTGAAACCATCTGGAATTCCATTTTCAGCCCCCCTCCCTTCATTTTCTAACATCTACCAGCTGTATGCCCAAATATCTCTTTCAAGACCACCTGTTCTATTACTTTTGATCCATGAACTCTGTTTTTAGTGGTGATATTTTGATATTGTTACGTGCTAAAATAGAATTTCATCTTTTGCAGAAGCTTCTGACTTTCCAAGCGTCCCAAGCGAATTGAAGCGTTTTGTACGATGCTCCGAAATCCCGGTGGCCATATCTCGAGAACCAATAGAGATAGAAAAAAGTTGTTAACTACAAAAATGTTCCTTATCAAATTTGCAATCTTCTATCAGTTATCAACTTTTTCCTATCACCCTTAGTTCTCGAGGTACAGAACGTTTAGTACGATGCTCCGAAATCCCGCTTCAAAAATTTCGCATTTTCTCAATTTCCCACAGTATAATTTGCTTTTCTCCATCTTTTTCACTCATTTTTTTGCATTTCCAATTGATAAAGCTTAGACCACTTCTGATTTGATGATTGGTTCAGGCAATGTATCTGTCTAGCTCCGCTAATAAATAATGTTGTGGGCCTGAGCGGAAATTAATCGAATTTTGTGAGAATTTTTTTGCTTTTTGATGAGTAATTGGAGTGATCTTTGAAAAAAAGGAGAATTAAAAAAAAATTGAGAAAATTAAAAAAAAAATATTTTTCAAAAAAAAAAAATTTTTTTTCAAAAATTTTTTTTTCAATTTTTATCACCTCTCTTATCATTTTATCACTTATCAGATCTCTGTCCCATATTCCACGTCATTAGTGTCCCTTAACAACCTGTCTACTTCTCAACGTCATCACTGTTATCATATACTCAGCACTCCCAATAGAATATACCAATTTTACGTCATCTGGAACTGGAAATTGTTATTTTTCTTCGAATTTTCCCTCTTTTTTTCGCACGAGGTTCATAAAACAAAAAGTACATGATTATAATGAAAAATATTGAAAAATGGATAAAAAAAATAAAATTTCCAGCTGAATGACTGCTTTTTCTTCATTTTTCATAATTTTTCGTGTAGTCAGAAAATACATATTTTTCTCTTTTTTCTTTGCTATTTCACATGAAAAAAGTGCAAAAACGATGCAAAATTGCGAAAAAACTCAAAAAAGGTCAATTTTTGAAATTTTCACCCACCGGGATTTCGGAGCGTCGTACTGAAAAAGTGGGCGGAGCTAGGAAAAAGTTGTCAACTGATAAGTTGTTGATAAATTGTTATGAATTATTTTTGTAGTTTACAACTTTCTGCTAGCTTCTCTGGTTTTTGAGTTACAATGCTCCGAAATCCCGCAATCCAAAAAATTAAAAAACGGGATTTCGGAGCGTCGTACTGAGAAAGTGGGCGGAGCTAGGGAGAAGTTGTTAACAGCAAAGTTGTTGATAGTTTGATAAGGAACATTTTTGCAATAAACAACTTTTTTCTATCTTGCTTGGTTTCCGAGATATGAGAGCGGGATTTCGGAGCATCGTACTAAATTTCAAAATTTGGTTTTTCTCATTTTTACTCATTTTTGCTAATTTTTTCTCAATTTTTCAGTGTTTTTACTCATTCTCCATTTGAAAATTCAAATTTCCCGCCTTTCCACCACCCACCTCTTTCTAACTTCTTCCCCAATAAACTTGATCTCCGCCAATTCAGACAAATTTAATTTTCCCCAGCTCAATATGTGTTCTGACACACATTTCCATTTATTTCCCAATGGGACCTATTATATTTAGGGGAGGAGTTTCTGAAATAATAGATGGTGCTGTTTTTTCTCATTTTCGTATATTTCGAGTTTTTGAGTTAAATTGACATAAATTTTCATTACGTTAGGCTTAAAAATAGGGAAAATGGCCTAAAATCAGCGTTTCCGATGGTTTTTGACATGCGGGATTTCGGAGCATCGTACGAAACTTGTCAAAACCCTCATTTTCATCAATTCCAACCGATTTTCCATTTTTTTTCTCATTTTCTATCTTTTTTCTTGCTTTCCCTCTATTTTCCAGTCCCTGTGACTCACCCAACTTCTCATAATCCCAAATCGCTAAAAATATCAATAGGTCCAATGGGTTCACCCTTCCAACCAAATATTCTCCCGTTCTTCCTGAATCCGATCACAAAATGTAGGGTAGCTTGACGTATTTAGAGGGAATTTGTGGTTTTCTGCTCAGAATATATGGTTTTGACTAAGAAAATACGTGCCGAATCGAGAGAATCTGCAAAAAGTTCATTTTTTCGGGAAGCGGGATTTCGGAGTGTCGTACTGAAAAAGTGGGCGGAGCTAAGGAAAAATTGTCAACTGAAAAGTTGTTGATAAATTGATAAGGAACATTTTTGTAGTTGACAACTTTTCCCTATCTCCGCTGGTTCGCAAGATATGACAGCGGGATTTCGGAGCATCGTACTAAACTCGCCTTTTTCGTGTCCCAGCTGGTTCTAACCCCAAAATTCCTCATTTTTCTTCCTTTTTTTCATTCTCATATCAATTTTACCCTATTTTACTCTGTTTTTCCACCAAAACCGACCTCAAAGTCCAAAATCCAAAAACTTCTGACCACCCCTCATTACACCTCCTATTCATCCCCAATCCCTCAAATTTTTTTCTTTTCCGGATTTCCTTCTTTCCCTTTTCCTTATCAGATGAATTGAGTACAAATCCTGATAACACTGATAAGATATCAGTGAATGTACTCACTATCAGCACAAAACATAAACTCTCTCTTTTTTATCCCCTAGGTGCCAATTTCCCGTGTCTGTTACTATACGATTCTGTGAAATCGGACAGGAAAATAATAGGAAATAGAATAGATGAAAGGGAATGTTCAAGTTGTGACGTTTTTCGATTTAGAAGTTCAGAAAAGTGATTCTCGAGCTGAACCGAAGTGCGGGATTTCGGAGCATCGTACTAAACCTGCTATATCTCGAGAACTAGGAGTGCTAGGGAAAAGTTATCAACTGATAAGTTGTTGGAAATTTGATAAGAAACAACTTTGTAGTTGACAACTTTTTCCTATCTCTGCAGGTTCTCGAGATATGACTAGCGGGATTTCGGAGCATCGTACTGAAAAGTTGAAAACATCAGATTTTCCATTTTTTCCTGTTTTTCCAGTTTTGAAAGTCAAACTTCTTGTTTTTTGCCTAAAATTAAAACCAGAAGCTCCTGGAACCGCTACAATTCAAAAGTCGACTGTTAGTACGACACACCGAAATCCCGCCACCCAAAACGCTCCCAAAATAGCCCAGAACTCAGATTTTTGTGATCCTAATCGCATTCCACGTGTTTTTCACTGATTTCCGCCATCCGCCTACAATTCTGTCTATCCCCGCTCACTATACCCATCAGAAATCCCATGTGACACAATTTTATTTTTTATGTTATATACATTTTTTCTTATTTTCCTATTTTTCTGGTGTCAGTCACATGTTTGAATATACTGACATCAAAAAAATTATAAAATTCTTATTCCAGAATGTTCTTCCCCAGTGGAATGTACAAGTTAACCGTCATGAACATGACCACCGCAGCCATCGAAGAAACCGATACAATATTCCGTGCCGCCTTGATTCTCGAATGGATTCTGATTACTGTAGGCTTCTTCGAAACAATGCTCCTATGGTATTTACTACGGTACACCAATCAGTACCATCGGAATTTGGCGATGATTGTGGAACAACTGCCGAATCAGTACTTTCCGTCGTTGTTGGCAAGGATGTGGATGATTTATAAGCAGTTGACTATTCCAAATACAGGTAGGGCTGAAAATCATGAATTTTGGCCTGGAAAGCTGAAAATTGGGTTGAAAATGCTGAAAACCGCTGAAAATCTCTAAAAATCAAATTTTCCAACGACACTCCGAAATCCCGCCAATTATATCTTACGAACCAGTGGAGATAGAAAAAAGTTATCAACTGCAAAAATAATCCTTATCAAATTTCCAACAACTTTCCTGTTGACAACTTTTCCCTAGCTCCGCCCACTTTTTCAGTACGACACTCCGAAATCCCGTTTTTGAGTTTTTAGGATTGCGGGATTTCGGAGCATTGTAACTCAAAAACCAGTGAAGATAGAGAAAAGTTGTCAACTACAAAAATGTTCCTTATCAGATTTCCTACAACTTATCAGTTGATCACTAATCTCTATCTCTCCTTCCAGCCCTGCTAATCGAGGATGAATCCTTTCTATTCGCCGTCTGGCTCCGTAACTCGCTCCTTTTCATCGCCTTCTACTTTGCCCCGTTTCCAGTGTTCGAACGTTGTTTTGCCACGGTTTTTATGCATGTAAGTGACATTTTTCTGAAGCTTTTCATCTGAATCCTCTAGGACTACGAAACCAACAAACGTCGCTGGATTTCATACCTTCTGTCCGGGTTACTGTACCTAATATCATTCACTTCTGCTCAATTCTTCATTTTTGGGTCGTTTGCAAGGGAAATTCATATTGTACTGATAACAAGCTTCAATTTGGGCGCTTTTGCGGTAAGTTTTACGATTTTTGAAATTTTTGAAAAAAAAATTGTTTTTTTCATTTTTTCATTTTTCATTTTTTTTCAAAAAAATCAATATTTTTAGCTAACATTTGTCATGGAACATTGGAACAAGAAAAAGTACAGTATGCTTCGTAAAAATGCAGGCTCCCAGTACTCCCTAACAGCTAGAGTGCAGTTATCAGAGAACATCAGCAGTACCAAGGTGAGCGGGATTTCGGAGCGTCGTACTGAGAAAGTGGGCGGAGCTAGAAAAAAGTTGTCAAGAGAAAAGTTGTTGATAATTTGATAAGGATCATTTTTGTAGTTGACAACTTTTTTCTATCTTCACTGGTTCTCAAGATATAGTCACCGGGATTTCGGAGCATCGTACTAAATCTGTAAAACACCTCAAAGTCGACCAATTTTCCTCAATTTTCCACCAATTTCCCCCATTTTTAGCCCTTCAAAGTCATGTGCTTCTCAATTGCCTTCTTCGCCTTTGTCTGCACCTCAATCCTCCACGTGGACGAGTACACCGACTCACAAGCCATCAAAAACTGGGTCTACGTGGCGTTCAACTACAGTTGTTGGTCCTATGGAACCGTTGTGCCGTTTTTCATGCTGGCGTATAATAGACAGTGGCAAAAGGAGTTGAAGAAGTGGAAAAGTCATGTAAGTAAGGAAAAATTGGCCAAAAACGGCCTAAAATGGCCTAAAATGGCCTAAAATGGCCTAAAACGGCCTAAAACGGCCTGAAATGAGCCTAAAACGGCCTAAAAAGTCTAAATTGACCTATTTCTCCCCATTTTTCACCATTTCCTTCCAGTTATGCGGCTGTTTCCAACGAAACCGTGTCAATTCGGAACGCCGTCAGCAAATCTCGAAAGTCAAGGATTCCTTTGGCAAAAACTGCTTCGTAGATGAGCAGGAGCACACTTCCATCTATTTTTCACAGCTCAATGCTGAATGGGCTCTTCCGGAGCCCGAGGAGCATCATAAGAAGCGGAAGGACTCGAAAAGGGAGCCGAGTGTGACGAGAAGGGAGAGTTCCATGTCTCCGAGGCAGGAGATTGAGGGATAAAGTGATAAGCTGATAAGAAATCACTTTCAAGTGATAGAAAATCTGATAAGGATCAATTTTCCAATTGACCGTTTATCTCTATCTCCTCTACCAAGCGAGTTAGTACGACACTCCGAAATCCCGCTTGCCTTCTTGTAGTTTGTAGTGCTATTTCTCAGCTGTAAATTGATAAAAACAGTCATGTAAGGGTGCCAATCGATAGGAAATTGTCTCAAGAACATTTTATCAGTTGATCACTTCCTTGTATCTCTAAAGCTTATCAAGTTATCAGCTGATTACTAAACCTCACTTTTTTCAAGCTGCTTATTTTTCAATGTAACTTTTCTCCCCTTCAAAAACGAGCTAGAAAAAAGTGTTCAACTGGAAAAATGATCAAAATTGAATTTCCAATCGATTGAAAAAAACAGAATCTGTAAATATCAACTCCCAACCAAGTTACATCACTTTTCCTGCACCCTATATTCAAAAAATCCGCATTTTCCCATCTTTTCTCATGTTTTCCCCCCTTTTCTCTCATTTTTCACTGAAAAGAACCCAAATGAATCCGCAGGCATGACTCAGATTCGTTTCTAATCCCTGAATACCACCGAGATCATCTCATTTCCCTTATTTCCGTTACATTTGTATTATTCTGTCTGGAGACATCAGAGAATGGAATAAATATGTTCTTGAACTCATTGTTGGTGGGGCAAAACACAGGAAATGAGCCTAAATGGGCCTAAACGAGCCTAGAAAGCCTAAAAAATTAAAAAAACGCCTGAAATCAATGAAACCAGGCCTGAAAAGCCTAGAGCAAGCCTGAAGGGATATAGGTCAAGCTTGAGAGGCCTATATTGGTCAGGCCTGAATCAGGCTTCTACCAGGCCTAAAATAGGCCTGAAAAAGCCTGATTTCCCCCCATTTTTCTTGAAAAACACCTCAAAAACCACTCAAACCAAAGATAATTGCCAAAAAATCAAATTTCCCCCTCCCCATGTCAATGTTGTCCCCTTTCCCCTGACATTTTGACACCTTTGGTTCTTTTTCCCGCAAAACACGCCAAAAAGAGCAAAAGTTTGTCTTCTCAGTTCCGTGTTATACATTTTGGAGTAGTAGTCCTTCTTACATGTAAACATGTCGGATCTTGTGCTCTAATCCCGATGGAATCCCTATTTTTGGTGAATTATCGTGAGTTTTGATGTAGCGGGATTTCGGAGTGTCGTACTGGGAAAGTATGCAAAGCTAGGGATACGTGATCAACTGATAGAATATTGAAAATTTGATAAGGAACATTTTTGTAGTTGACAATATTTTTTTCTAGGTTTGCTGGTTTTCGAGTTACGACGCTCCGAAATCCCGCGACCCTAAAAGTTGAAAAACGGGATTTTGGAGCATCGTACTAAACAAGATCAAAGTTTAGAAAATCATATCAAATCATAATCTTTTATCACTTTGAATCCTTGACGTCCCCTTCTGACTCAATTCACTGAATCCCCACGTCAAACAGAAAATATGAAAAATTGAAAATACAAAATAGTTCAAGAACGACACTCCGAAATCCCGCTATAACTCTGGAACCAGTCAAGATAGAAAAAAGTTGTCAACTACAAAAATGATCCTTATCAAATTTGCAACAACTTTGCTGCTGACAACTTTTTCCGAGCTCCGCCCACTTTTCCAGTACGACACTCCGAAATCCCGCTTTTCAAATTTCATCATTGCGGGATTTCGGAGCGTCGTAACTCCAAAACAAGCAAAGCTAGAAGAAAGTTGTCAACTACAAAAATGTTCCTCATCGAATTTTCTACAATTTTGTTGTTGACAACTTTTTCTTAGCTCCGCCCACTTTTCCAGTACGACGCTCCGAAATCCCGCTTCCCGGAACATAACTTTTCATTACGATGCTCCACTATCCCGCTTCCCAGGCGTTCCTAAATGAATTACAAATTAGGTCCCAATAAAACTTTTCAAAAGTCACGTCTTCAAACTGAATTAGAACAAGAATTAGAATAAGAATCGCCCCTCTGAGAAGAAATTTGTATGTTTGAGGCTAGGGGTCCTCCTAATTGCATCAGAAGGCCATGTCTCCATAAAAACTTCTTCTTCTTCGTCTTCTTCTTCCTTCTGATGATCAATGTATTCTGAATTCCTTCTCCTTACTAATTAGTCCTTCTGGAGCCCTTAGGCCACGCCCCCTCCTGAATTTCTGAGAATTTTCGGGATCCGACTAGACGGGAAGCCTCTTGATAATTTTTATTTTTCGAAAAATAAGTGTAAACTTAATTTCTGATCTCTAACCAGTTATACGGCTTCAAATTGGCCGCGAAAAAATTATTTTTAATTTTCCCCAATTTTTCGGGGACACTTGCCAAAGATCAAAGTTAGTTAATCAGTTATCCACCTGTCTTACCAACTTTTTTATCAATTTCTAATTTTTTTTTCTTTTCTCTAATTGTCACGTACGTCCTTGATACCTGTTATCAGCTCTTATCACTAAAAAATAAAAAATTAAAATTTTGAAAATTAAAAAAATTAAAAAATTTTTTTTTTGGATTTTTGGGAATTTCCTATTATTTTCCTAGACAGCTCTCTGGAGACCATTTTTGACGTGGATTATGAAAAATTATGTCTGGGATTCAGGGAGAAAGAGAAAACTACACTGTTTTCCATGAAAGAACCGGGTTTTGAGACATCGGGATTTCGGAGCATCGTACTGAATCGTGAAAATCATCCTTATCACCTGGAATTTGACATTTTCTGAGCGCCAGAAAGTTATTTTTAATTTCAGACGTTGAAAAGTCGTGTTTGCAGGCAAAACCGAGGCTCCGAAATCCCGCAACCCTGAAAGTTGGAAAACGGGATTTCGGAGTGTCGTAGTCAGAAATTTTGGTCTATAGAGCCTGAGTTGTGCTCAATTTGTGTCAAATTAACCGTAAACAAGTAAAAATGCAAAATTCCGAGCGCTAGAACTGGTTTTTGACTACCGGGATTTCGGAGCATCGTACTGAACCGTTTGTATCTCGAAAAGGGGCGGAGCTAGGGAAAAGTTATCAACTGAAAAGTTGTTGATAATTTGATAAGGAATAACTTTGTAGTTGACAACTTTTCCCTATCTCTTCAAGTTTCCGAGATATGACAGCGGGATTTCGGAGCATCGTACTGAAAGTCAGAAAATCATCATTTTCAGTGGATTTTTCTGATTTTTTCTGGTTTTTTCAGATTTTTGCCAGGTTTTCAATTGCTATCAGTACTTTTCTCACTTTTCCCCCACCTCCCCAGTCCTTTTTCACTCGATTCCCACCCAAATTGGCCAGTATTCACAATTTCACACCATCAAAACACACACAACGTTCTTTGCTCATTTTCCAGCTTTTCCTCCAGCTAGAAAATGATGAATTCCATGCCCCCACACTCTATTATTTCTGCCCTCCCGCCCCTATTATTATTGCTCATCTCGTGTGTGCACCTAGGCTCCGCCCACTTTTCGAGCTCCTCTTCTCTTTTTTCAGTGTGGATGCTTCTGCGCTCTTCTGAATTTCAAGCGGACTTTGGCATTTCTGGAGGTGGAATGATTCTTTTTTCGCTGATTAATCGGACTGCTTCGAATTTGGACATGTCATCGGATATGATTGATCATTTGTACATTTTGGAGACTGTTTTGCTTTTGTGGAGGTAATTTTCTTTTTTTTATTCAAAAATACAGCTTTAAATTACCCTAGACCCTGTTTCCTGGAGCTAGCATGGAATTTGAGGTACCGGGATTTCGGAGCATCGTACTGAACCTTCTATATCTCGAAAAGGGGCGGAGCTAGGGAAAAGTTGTCAATTGCAAAGTTGTTGGAAATTTGATAAGGAACATTTTTGTAGTTGACAACTTTTTCCTATCTCTTCAAGTTTTCGAGATATGGAAGCGGGATTTTGGAGCATCGTACTGAAAGTTCAAATTTGTCATTTTCACTGGTTTTTCCTGGGTTTTTGTGGTTTTTTCATTGGTTTCTACTGTGTAATGTCTTTCGAACTCTCTAAACTGAAAATCCACAGTAAACCAGCAAAAATCCAGAGTTCAGTACGATGCTCCGAAATCCCGGTAGGTCAAATCTGGTGGAAAGTTCAAAAGTTCGATTTTTGAAGATCCAGAGTCAATTTTTCTAACTTTTTCTCACTTTATCCACCAATTCCCATCTTTTTCCAGCTACCTAGAATGCGGTGTCTTCTTCTACGTCCTATGCACCAATTCCCAATATCATCCCAATCTAACTTGGCTTCTAAAAAACCTCGTAGCCCAGTATTTCTTATCAATGGCTTGTAGGTTACTCCAGATATATTATCAGTTTGGCATTGATGATGAAAGTGAGTTACTGATAAGGAATAAGTTATAAGAAGATGTTATAGGTTCCCTAAAATCCAACTGGCTTTTTATTCTGGTAACTTTCAGTCGGAACTGCCTAATTTTCACCGCTTTGTATTTTTCTCCATTTGTTATGATGGAAAGATTATACGCTTCTGTGCATATTGGAGGTAAATCGATAGTTTAGAAAAATCGATAAATCAATAAATCAATAAATCAACAGATTACGAACACAAACCCCGTTACTACGTCGGCTACACCTTATCACTATTCCTATACCTATGGTCCCTAATTATAGGCTTAACTTATGCTTTTGGTAAGTAGGTCAACCCCCTCCTTATCAATATCACCTTATTAGAAGTGATCCCGACCTATATCCACGTGTCCTGCTTAGTTTCCATCAACATGTTGGCTTTTGTGGTGTGTCTTCTGAACGAGAGCTACAATTCCAAGAAATTTATGGAGAAAAAGTTCACGACGAGGAATTCAGTAAATTATTCGTTGACAGAGAGATATCAGATTGTGGAGAACTTGAAGACGGCTTATGTGAGTCGGGCAATAAAGGAAAAGTTGGAAAAAAAAAAGGAAAATCGAGGAAAATCAGTGAAATTGGGCTCTAGGGGCGCTTATCAGACCCAAAAAGCGCCCCAGCAGCATCAAAAGCGCCCTGGCAGCACCAAAAGCGCCCCTGGCAGCACCACATGCTCCCTAGCAGTACCACATGCGCCCCAGCAGCACCAACAGCGCTCTAGCAGCACCAAATGCGCCCTGGCAGCACCAAAGCGCCCCTGGCAGCACCAAATGCGCCCTGGCAGTACCACATGCGCCCCAGCAGCACCACATGCGCCCTTATCAGACCCAAGGCGCCCTGGCAGCACCAAAAGCACCCTGGCAGCACCAAATGAGCCCTGGCAGCACCAAAGCGCCCCTAGCAGCACCAAAAGCGCCCTTATCAGACCCAAGGCGCCCTGGCAGCACCAAAAGCACCCTGGCAGCACCAAATGAGCCCTGGCAGCACCAAAGCGCCCCTAGCAGCACCAAAAGCGCCCCTGGCAGCACCAAATCCGCCCCTATCAGACCCATCCTCTTCTTTTTCAGCTTTTCAAACGCGGCATCATCTCAATCATCATTTTTTCCGTAATCTGCGGTGTTTTCCTGGTCAGAATGAGCACCGAGGAGCACGACTCGTCGATGAATTGGATTCTGATTGGATTCAATTACGCTGCCATTTTGTGAGAGACCAAATTTTGGAAAGGGGAAAATATGAACTTTTCAGGTACGGGATCGGATTTCCGGCCGCCATGTTTTACTATGATGATCAGTTTCAGAAGCAGTTGATCAAGTATTTGAGAATGGTATGTTTTAGAACTGATATATCTCAAGAACCAAGAAAGATAGCAAAAAGTTGTCAACTACAAAAAAATCCTTATCAAATTTCCAACATTTTATCAGTTGACAACTTTTCTTTACCTGCGCCCACTTCTCCAGTACGACACTCCGAAATCCCGTTTCTCAAACTTTATAGTTGCGGGATTTCGGAGCGTCGTAACTCGAAAGCCAGCTGAACTAGCAAAAAGTTGTCAATTACAAAAATGGTCCTTATCAAATTATCAACAACTTATCAGTTGACAACTTTCCCCTAGCTTCGCCCACTTTTCCAGTACAACACTCCGAAATCCCGCTACTTTCAGATCTGCTGCTCCTCGAGAACAACTCCATTGTACGAAGAAGAGGAAAGTACCCGACGAATTGCTAGGAATCAAGAAGCCGTCAAGGAAACTGACATTTATTTCAACAATTTAAAAGGAGATTGGGAGAAATCAGCGCCAAAGAGGAAAATGACAAAATGATAAAAATTATGATTGCAATTTGAATAGATCGAAACAATAAATTTGTTATCAGTTCATAAAAATGCACCAATTTTAATAGCTCCTCGTTTATAGTTTCTTGGTCAAACTTTTGCCTATTCCGCTGGTTCAATACACTGTTTTCCCTTTATAAAACTTTACGTTTAACCAATTTGCTCACAATTTGCTTCGAAACTTTCTTGACCTCTAACTTTTCTCTACCTACAGTGACCCATGGTCAATTTCCTCGCAATCTGTTGCCATCAATGTGGAAAAGTGTTCCGTAAGTTGAAACTGTGTAAACTCATCATTCCCAACTTTAGCTCTTCAGATGAACTGACTCGTCGTCCTTATCTGGGAGCATGTAGCCATTCCCTATGTAAGGATTGTCTCGACTAGGGAGCTTCGCTCCCCAGGCCTTCGGCTACAAACTTGTGTCTCCCAAAAAATGTGCGCAAACCATTCCAAAAATCGCTTCGTCTCCACCGCCTGGCTTTTCCAACTTCACACCTGCTCATGTTGCGCCACGCGTTCGCTCTCCACCTGTCCGTCTGTCGCCGCCGCCCGCGTTATCAAACGTGGGTAATTGAACCGGCCCGTACCGCCACACCCGCCGACCCAACTCTAATGCGCAGCCGACATCAATCCAGGCCGTCGCACACTTATCCGCGCGGCAGTTCGCCATTCTGAACCCCAGAATCAAGTTTATCTGAATCTGAAGGCGTCGCGCTGAACAGAATCCTTATAAATTTGACGTGCACCGAGATTGAATAGGACCTGACTTCCCTGCGAAAGAACGACGAATTTGGCCTTCTGGTTGCTGAGAAACGGCTGCGGAACGACAGACAGAATTTTTTGACATTTTCCTCCCCTTTTTGTCATGCGCCATACTTTCTATGTTTCCAGAGAGGGGGCAGATGACAGCCCCGATTGTCCAATATGCAAAAAAGAGGATTCTTTCAAGGAAAACGTTATCAATTATCAATTGGAAGGAGTTTTGAAATCGATAAGAGATGAGCTAACACCGCAGAATTTTTTGAATGTCTCGAATGAATTGGAGGTGAGTGGAGGGAATTTTTGATATCTTACGATCTGAGCATTTAGAGTATGGATCAGGGACAATGCTCCGAGTGCTCTTCCCATTGTCGACTTCGGATCTGTGTGACCTGTGTCAAAAAGCTCAAGATCCTGTCCCGATCAGTGAATAACTCTTGGAAGCTGAATCCTGTGGAAAACAGCTACGAGAAGGCATTTCTCAATGCCAAGTTTCGATCGATCTGTTCTTCTTGTGTCCTGGACAAGCATGACGGGCATACTGTAGTTCCATTCCGATCTTTGGGAAACCTTAAGTACAAGTCCAGCTATGTGCAAGCAAATGGAGCATTGTTGGAGCAGAAGATAGATATGGAGGATGCGTATGGAGAGTGGCAGGGCGTTGTGACACATTTCAAACGGATTCTGGTGAAGGAACAAGTTAGGGACAACTGGAAAGATGAAGAAGATACTGATTTCAAGATATCAGTCCCCGAGTTGCGGAAAAAACAGGCGGAATCGAAGGAAAAAAGAAAAGCGGCTTTGGAAAAGTACAAGAATCTGTTTCAAATGATGACGGAATTCGAAAGAAGCCACTTGAAAGAGTACATCAGATGTGGGATTCAAGTTAATGACGGTGGTAGCGTTCCTGTGGAGGTTCTTCAGAAGATATTGGAAGAATTCCCTGAAATGGAAAAAGAGAAGAGAATTCTGATTGATAAGGAAATAGAGTCTCGAATGATAACACTGGAATCAGCGCTTATCAATAAAACTCTACTTCCCTATGATGGAGATCAAAAGTATTTCAAGTTCAAGGCGATTCGAATTGCTTATTTGGAAGCTCTAGATGCCAAAAAAGCGACGGGAATTGCTCAGCATAAGGCAGAATTGGAACTTCAAAATCTGAAGATAAAGCTGCTTCCTCGATTAAATCAGAATTTGGAAAAACAAGAGGAACTGTGCAAGGAAACGAATCCAACACCTCTCCGAATCAGGGAACGTCTTCAAATCCACACTGCGATACTCTTCTACGCCAGAGAAATCATTGAGAAGCAGCTGGAAGTGGATCAATCGTATATTGAACATGTACGAGCAAATGAAAAGAAGATCTGGGCTGATTTGATGATCAAAAAGTTCTTCCCGAAACTTCCGACTCGAAGTGGTGAAGATCAAGTTTATATTGAATTGATGTCCGAGTTTTTTGATGGAATCCCTGATAGTGATGATAAGGACATGCTGCTATGACATTTGTTACATTTACATGAATTTGAATCCCTTTCTCTATAAACTTCTCTAGAATTGATTGAAGCAAGAAAACAAAAAAGTTCAGTACGACACTCCGAAATCCCGTAAGCCATATCTCAAGAACCAGTGGAGATAGCAAAAAGTTATCAACTACAAAAATATTCCTTATCAATTTTGCAACATTTTATCAGTTGACAACTTTTCCCTAGCTCCGCCCACTTTTGCAGTACGACGCTCCGAAATCCCGTTTTTCAACTTTCAGGATTGCGGGATTTCGGAGCATCGCAACTCGACAACCAGCAAAGCTAGCGAAAAGTTGTCAACTACAAAAATGTTCCTTATCAAATTTCCAACAACTTTGCAGTTGATAACTTTTTCGTAGCTCCGCCCACTTGTCCAGTACGACGCTCCGAAATCCCGAAGTAGTTCGGATCCGCGTAACTCAAAAACCAGCAAAGCTAGCGAAAAGTTGTCAACTACAAAGATGTTCCTCATCAAATTATCAACAACTTTGCTGTTGACAACTTGTTTCTAGCTCCCCTTCCAGCACTGCCAATCGAGGATGAATTCCCCCCCAATCACTTTATTGATTAAAACGTTCACAATCAAAGCTTCAACTTTTCCCAATCAAATTTCAACGAAACATCCTCATATTTCATAGTCGTCAGATGAATTTCTGGCATATACTTGACAAATCCCACACTTTTCATACACTTTGTCGTCATCAAACAAGTCATCTGCTCATCAACCAACGCTTTCAGCTTCTTCAAACTAGCTTCATCACATTTCAACTGTTTCATTGAAATCTCCTGCAGGTGCTCAACGGTTTTCTCGAATGCCAATAAGTTGTTGAGAAATGGATGTGAGTTTCTTTCGAACTCCTTCGGTCCTTCATTGCGAACTGTGATAAGGTCATGGAAACCTTGATCTATTGCGAAATCTCCAGCTATAATCCCTTCTTTCGCTTTTACCCGCTCCTCCTTTATCACCTGCGCTCTCAAGAAATCCTTATCAAACCGTCGGTTTGGATGCTTTTTTCCCATTTGTATAGTCAAAACGATCAGCTTCTTATCAGCTTCCTCATGATACTTTTCAAAATCTTCCTTGGAAAGTAGGTCAGTTGGAAGCAGCTTGCAGTTCTCCAGAATCTCATCGGCAATCTTCCGATTTTCAGGGGATCCGTTAAAGTTAAGCATTTGAGCCGATGTTAGGAATGTTTCCTTCTGAATCATCAAATTTGCTTTCCGAAGGTCAGAAAGTAGCTTCAGTTGCTTCCGAATCTCAGCCAGTGATGCTACAAGTAAAGGATTCGTTCTGAGCATCGAGAACATTGGATGGTTTATAAGGTGTTGACTGTTCTCGTAGCTTCCATTGCGGATTTCGTTTATCCGATTCTCGAAATTCCATTGAAGAGCAAGACTCTGGAAAAGTCTATGAGATTCTCAAAGATTCAGAAGAACTAACCTTGGGTACCACAGCTTGCAACGTCGTCTTCCCCTCCTCAATATCCCTTTGCCAGTTGCTCTCAATCAGAATCCGCAAATTCATAATACTATCAATCTCGAAATCCCCACTGATCCCATCTATACTCGTCAGGTTTATCACCTCGTGCTCCTCATGAAAATCAATTGCACAACTTGCACAAATAGCAGCACTTTTGGCTCGCAGATTGGAATTGCGGCCTTGAAGCCAATAGGACGGTCGCCAGCCGCCTTGTCCGTTTGGCATGACGAAAGGAGTGCAGACTGTGCAGACACGAAGCTTTTTGGTGAAAATGTTGCATTTAGAGCACGGCCCGTGACCTAGATTCTGGAGAAAGTGGAGAATTAGAGCGCTTTTGAGTCTGATAGAGTGCCTTGGTGCTGCCAGGGGCGCTTTGGTGCTGCCAGGGGCGCTTT
>LR539434.1:0-25350 GCA_900536315.3 Caenorhabditis becei | reverse complement strand
CACTGAAAAAGCGAAAACTCTACAGTAAACAGTCAAAACATATGAACATTTCCGTTCCCGGTCGCAATAGATCAAAAGAAAATGATGATTTTTGAAAGATTTCTCGCGATCAATCCAACTCTCTGAAAGTACGCATGCGCCCTCACCAATAAGAAAGGCCCCCGCGCTCCTGCTTGTTTGACCGCACATTGTTCGATCCCAATAACCATACTTCTCATCTCCGTCTTCTCATCTCCGTATTCTCTTTCACCTCTTCTCTTTTATCTCTTCTTTCCGCTTACATAATCTCCTTTTTCAGAAGAAGGATGGAACGAACCCGGAGATGCCAACTCCAAGGAGAGCAAAGCAAAGGCGCTCAGAGACGCGGAGCTGCGACGCGAACAGATGGAGTGAGTGTTTTTGGACTCGTTCCTCTTCAAATTAATACCGTTACAGGCGTCGTTTGAAGCATCCCGAGATGAACGCCAGTGCCAAGGCAAAGCAAAAGAACCTGGCGGCGACTCCAAGAGCAGACGTGTCGACGGATTCCAAGAGGGCCGTAATTTCAAATCAAGGACGTACGAAGGATGGAATGAGGAGAGAAGACCAGAATGCGGAACAGGAAACCGACGGGAAGGACGCATCAGTGGATTCAGTGAAAGTGGTCATTCCTCACCCGTCCAATGACCAAAACATCATACAGAAGACGAAAAAATTGTACAAGGATTTTGACAATGATCCGCCGAAGACGATCAAGAAGAGCCGGAACACCCAACGACCTGAAGACCACCTGCAAATTCCCCACAAGGAACTCGCCACCGCTTTCGATGAACCAGTGAATGTCGAGCAGAACGCCGAGAAGCTTCAAATGACGCCTGATGTATCTACCAGTCCGACAGGGCTCACGCCATTCCAACCTCTACCGGAAAGCTACCAGAAGGCATTCATATACATGCTTGCTTCTCGCATGAACCCGACCCTCATGACGCCGACCGTTCACCACATGAAGTTCGCAGCAGCTGCTATGACAGCTTCCCAAATCGCATTTCGACCAAGAGGATTCATGTTGCCGACCCATACGCCCCTTGGACACGACGATTTCAACGAACAAGTCCGCGAAGTTGCACACTCGATCCATTTGCCAATCGAGATAGAAAACGAGGTAGTTTTCGATTCTTCATTCTGATCTTCAATTTGCAATTGCAGATTTGGAACAACGCGCGGTGGAATGATGAAGAGTGGAGGGAACGGCAACTTCCAGGATTGCCGGAACGCTGCAGTCGACGTCGGGATGGTCCGGTGGAGACACGAGTTGATGGAGGGAGTGGTCCCGTGAAAATCCGACAAATTGAGTGTCTACTTAACTCGATTGGATCAGAACTCACTGCCGAGAAAATCGAGTTTGCTGCAAGTACAATGAGAATCAACAACTTGATATTCCCACCAGGAGGGAGTCTTCCGCCTAGAAAGCCAGGAACCATCGCACAGGAGTTCTTCTCAAAATTCCTAATGGAAGTAGCTCAAGCATTTAATGTCTTCGCCAACGATGAGATCATTGATAATGAGTGAGTTCAAAACTATGAGGTTGATGATATCAAACTTTCAATTTCTAGGAACAATTTGGATGAGGCTGAAAGCCAGGCGAATGGATTCATCGGCGGACAAGTGGACAAAGGAATGATCGACGCCGTGGCCAGGCTGAAAGATCTCTCGATCCGAAACTGTGTATCCGAGGACTCAGGATTGGAAGACTCGCGTGTCGACATTGGAGCAACAGGATGATCAAAAGAAAGACTCAGGACTCCGAAGCTCGACATTGGTCGAGACAGAAATCACGCTGATTGATGAATTCCTTTGGGATGAACCGATTGACGAGAACCTAACGCTTTACGATCCGATCTTTGAAGAAGAGGACCTCGAGAATTGGTCGCTGGCAGTTGCAATGTCTAATGGATTTAGAATGCCGCCTACGAAAACATCATCGGTGGAGACAACGAAGAAGCGGACCATTAACACAGAAGTGGAAACACTAGCAAAGAAAGTTTGTCTCTGTCCAGAGTCGTTCACAGGAACGTTCCTGGCATTCCTGTCGACACGGACCAGACCATCCACCAATGATGTTCAGATGATTCTGAAAGATCTCGGGCTTCTGGAATTGCAAGACGACGAAGAGTTCACGTTGAAGAAGATTTTGCATTCGATTCGAGGCGAAAGGACTTCTACACGAGAACCTGAATGATCTGTTAGAGCCTCAGTATCGGATTGACGCAATGCGCGAACTCAACGAACGACTTAACCACGATACGGTTAGCATCTTTTCCAGGAATCCCTAATTTCAATGTCGTTTCAGATTACCCACTTCCTCTTCACCAGAGATCAGTCCACCGTGGAATCCGCAACAACTTCCTTTCTGCTTATGATGAGAAGGTATACCTCCCGACTCCGAGTCCCTCATCAATTCTGACTTCTTACAGAGCTCTGGGAGAGGACAGCTGTGACGTGGACGACTGCTTTCTGGTGGAGAAGTTCGGAGTTCAAAACGATCTGGAGGAAGTCTGCGGGGATCACCTGGATGCAGCCGTCGAGATCTTCCAGGTAATCAGTGAATCATCCCTCAAAAACAAACAATGTTTCTTCAGATGTGCAACAGACCTTCGAAGAAGCTGCTTCGATGCGTCATCAAAGGGAAAACATGGAAGAAGATGCAGGAGAAGTTGCCCCCAGCACAGAAATCAAAGGAATACTCCGGAAAAGAGGCCGAAGAACAGGTCATCTATTAGTAATCTTTATTGCATTTTTTAGATATACTTGAATTATAGTACGCATTTCTTGACCTATTTTGTTTAGGGTTTTTCAATTGATAACTGGTTATAATTGAGCAATGTTATAGTTGAGTGGTCTGTGATTTTAGAATGATGCTCAAAATTGCTGAAATTTCCCCCATTTTCAGCCCTTCATGTGCTTTTCAATCGCCTTCTTCGCCTTCGTCAGCGTCTCCACTGGTCCCATCATCTTTTTCTAATTTTACGCTTAGTAATGTACATTTTATTCCCTCCTTTCACTCAATAAAAGCTTCACAGTTTTGTGGTATTACCGCTGCAATTCAGAACTTGATCTCATCTCACATTTAACATTTAAAATTGAAATTTGTGAATCCGAATGAAGAATAAAAGATTGTCACAATCAATTCACTCAGTCAACACCGGAAAACACTTTGAAGACATCAAATCCACAAATCTCTCCTGCCACAGCCAGTTTACAGTCGCCTTATCAGTTATCATTCGTTGATCTATTGTCTGTTCAAAAATCGGTGCGGTAATCGCCCTTGGCGCGGTGGCCGTGGCCGAGGTCGCCGGCTCGGAAACTAGGCCACACCAAAACTAAATTTTTCAGTGATTTTTTCACTTTTTTCTCTTTTTTCTTCGTTTTTTCTACTTTTTTCAGATTTTTCTTGGAAAATCTGTAAAAACTCGTATTGTTGACCTTCTTCTTCGTGTTTTCAGTCGAACTGTTAGCAAATTGCATGATTTTCATTCAATTTTCTAGAGAAAACGGCCAATGGGCGCCAAAAAGAGGGAAAGACAAGAAAATCGACAGAATTTTGAGAGAAAAACAACAAAAGGGAGAACGAATGATAGAGCTGAGTTATGTTTAAGTTCTTTGACACATTTTAAGCGAAGATTATTGCAGAATTTATCGAAATCCACTGCTCCTGGCGACGAAACAACGGCGATCAGCGTGGAATTGACGAAAGATTCTCGGAAATGTATAAATTCTGCAATAATCTTCGCTTAAACTATGTCAAAGCACTTAAACATAACTCAGCTCTATCATTTATTCTCCCTTTTGTTGTTTTTCTCTCAAAATTCTGTCGATTTCCTTGTCTTTCCCTCTTTTTGGCGCCCATTGGCCGTTTTCTCTGGAAAAATGAATGAAAATCATGCAAGTTGCTAACAGTTCGACTGAAAACACGAAGATGAAGGTCAAGAATAGGATTTTTTCACAGATTTTTCAAAAAAAATCTGAAAAAAGTAGAAAAAACGAAGAAAAAAGTGAAAAAATCACTGAAAAAGCGAAAACTCTACAGTAAACAGTCAAAACATATGAACATTTCCGTTCCCGGTCGCAATAGATCAAAAGAAAATTATGATTTTTGAAAGATTTCTCGCGATCAATCCAACTCTCTGAAAGTACGCATGCGCCCTCACCAATAAGAAAGGCCCCCGCGCTCCTGCTTGTTTGACCGCACATTGTTCGATCCCAATAACCATACTTCTCATCTCCGTCTTCTCATCTCCGTATTCTCTTTCACCTCTTCTCTTTTATCTCTTCTTTCCGCTTACATAATCTCCTTTTTCAGAAGAAGGATGAAACGAAGCCGGAGATGCCAACTCCAAGGAGAGCAAAGCAAAGGCGCTGAGAGACGCGGAGCAGCGGCGCAAACGTATGGAGTGAGTGTTTTTGGACTCGTTCCTATTCAAATCAATACCGTTACAGGCGTCGTTCGAAGCATCCCGAGATGAACGCCAAGGTCATGGCAACAGGAAAGAACCTGGCGGCGACTCCAAGAGCAAACGTGCCGACGGATTCAATGAAATCCGGAATGCCGAATCAAGGGTGTACGAAGGATGGAATGAGGAGAGAAGACCAGAATGCGGAACAGGAAACCGACGGGAAAGACGCATCAATGGATTCTGTTAACATCGCCATTGACCAACACACCATGAAGACAATGGCCAGGAAGGAATTGAGCAAGGATCGTGACAAGGATCCGCCGAGGACGATCAAGAAGAGCCGGAACACCCAAGAACCTGTACACCACATACAACTTCTCGACCAAACTGACAAGGAACTCGAAGTCGAGGGCATCTCTAACACCACCGCTTCCGATGATCCAGACAAGAAGCTCCAAATGAAGCCTGATGTGTGTACCACTCCGACCGGGCTCACGTCTTTCCAACCTCTCCCGGAAACCTACCAGATGGCATTCATACACATGCTCTCTACGCGCATGAACCCGACCCTCATGACGCCGACCGTTCACCACATGAAGTTCGCAGCAGCTGCTATGACAGCTTCCCAAATCGCATTTCGACCAAGAGGATTCATGTTGCCGACCCATACGCCCCTTGGACACGACGATTTCAACGAACAAGTCCGCGAAGTTGCACACTCGATCCATTTGCCAATCGAGATAGAAAACGAGGTAGTTTTCGATTCTTCATTCTGATCTTCAATTTGCAATTGCAGGTTTGGAACAACGTGCGGTGGAATGATGAAAAGTGGAGGGAACGGCAACTTCCAGAATTGCCGGAACGCAGTCGACGTCGGGATGGTCCGGTGGAGACACGAGTTCATGGAAGAAGTGACCAGCTCATCACACAACTTGATCCTGCGAAAGTCAAACAAATGGCGTGTCTGCTGAACTCGATTGGATCAGAACTCACTGCCGAGAAAGTCGAGTTCGCTGAATGTACATTGAAAATGAACAACTTGATATTTCCGACAGGAGGGAGTCTTCCGCCCAGAAAGCCAGGAACCATCGCACAGGAGTTCTTCTCAAAATTCCTAATGGAAGTAGCTCAAGCATTTAATGTCTTCGCCAACGATGAGATCATTGATAATGAGTGAGTTCACAAATATGAGGTTGATGATCTCAAACTTTCAATTTCTAGGAACAATTTGGATGAGTCTGGAAGCCAGACTAGTGGAGTCATCGGCGGACTGGGCGGCGGCGGCGGAGTGGACAGAGGAATGATCGACGCCGTGGCCAGGCTGAAAGATCTCTCGATCCGAAACTGTGTATCCGAGGACTCAGGATTGGAAGACTCGCGTGTCGACATTGGAGCAACAGGATGATCAAAAGAAAGACACAGGACTCCGAAGCTCGACATTGGTCGAGACAGAAATCACGCTGATTGATGAATTCCTTTGGGATGAACCGATTGACGAGAATGTTTCCCTGTACGATCCGATCTTTGAAGAAGAGGACCTCGAGAATTGGTCCCTGGAAGTTGCAATGTCCAATGGATTCGGAATACCGCCTACGAAAACATCATCGGTGGAGACAACGAAGAAGCGGACCTACAGGAATGTTCCTGGCCTTCCTGTCGACACGGACCAGACCATCCACCAATGATGTTCAGAAGATCCTGAAAGATCTCGGGCTTCTGGAATTGCAAAGCGACGAAGAGTTCACGCTAAAGAAGATCTTCCCCCATGGCGAGCGACTGCACCTCTGGTGCATCCGATTCGAGGCGAAAGGACTTCTATACGAGAACCTGAATGATCTGTTAGAGCCTCAGTATCGAATTGAAGCAATGGGCAATCTCAACGAACGACTTAACCACGATACGGTTAGCATCTTTTCCAGGAATCCCTAATTTCAATGTCGTTTCAGATTACCCACTTCCTCCTCACCAAAGATCTGAACACCGTCGAAGCCGCAACAACTTCCTTTCTGCTTATGATGAGAAGGTATACCTCCCGACTCCTAACGACGCCGACCATCCACCACAAGAAGTTCGCAGCAGCTGCTATGACAGCTTTTCATATCGCATTTCGCCCAAGAGGATTCATGTTGCCGACCCATGTGCCACGTGGAGAGTTCCATGAGCAGGTGTATGCAGTTGCACACGCAATCAACTTGCCAATCGAGATAGGAAAAGAGTTAGTTTTCAATTCTTCATTCTGATCTTCAATTTGCAATTGCAGATTTGTAACGATGCGCGGTGGAATGATGAATGACCGCAACGTTGCAGTCGACGTCGGGATGGTACGGTGGAGACACCTCTCAGAGTTGATGGAGGAAGTGACCAGCTCATCACACAACTTGATCCTGCGAAAGTCAAACAAATGGCGTGTCTGCTGAACTCGATTGGATCAGAACTTACTGCCGAGAAAATCGAGTTCGCTGACTGTACAATGATTTGATTTTGTTTTCAATTGTATTTTTCACATTGCTCCCCAGATACAATTTGAATAAACTTGTAGAAAACACTTCATTTTGAAAAACCACAAAATGCTGACAAGTTTTGTTAGCAATATTCATTTTATTCCCTCCTTTCAATCAATAAAAGCTTTACAGTTTTGTGGTATTGTCACTACAATTCAGAACTTCATTGGGGGTACAGTATGGGAAAAAAAGGTAATTTGTAAATCCGAATAAAGAATAAAAGATTGTCACAATCAATTCACTGCTTCAAATCCATCACAACATCTCCCATCTCTTGTTTCAAAGCTTCAAGCTCCAGAATATATCCATAAACTTCTGGATCATCAGTCAACACCGGGAAGCACTTTGAAGACATCAAATCCACAAATCTCTCCCGCCACACCGCCTTCAGCCAGTTCACAGTCGCCTTATCAGTTATCATTCGTTGATCCACCATTCGCTGATGAGCCTCGAAGAACTTTCTCGAATTTTTCACCCTGATCAGAACCTCATTGGGAACTTCTGTTTCTTCGATAGTAATCTTATTGGGATCTTTGAGCCAATTGTCACTGAACAAAGTGTTCTGCACAAACGATTCCGCGGCGTTCTTGACGGCTTCATTGTATTCAACACGTCGACGTTTGACTTCATCAAAGCAGATTCTCATCTGCTCCTTGATCATCTCACATCTACAGAAATTCCAATCAAATTGACGATTTCTTGGTATTCTGTCAGCCATTGCATTTGCAAGCAAATCCGCATCGAGTTCAGCTTTAAAGATGGTCTGATGGTATTCCGGTTGTGTTCTTGAAAGTAAATCCTCTGGAAAACTCTCATAAATTTCTCTCAGCTGGAGTGCATATCTTCTATTCTCTTCAGTGTGTTCCTCAAAAGAAGACAAGTTCTCTATGATCTTTTTCAGCTGATCCGTGTTCTCCATCATCACCACTTTTTCAATGTCATCCAGATTCTTCCGATGCTTACGAACTTCTGCTACCGAATTGGCTAGCTGAGCAGCCCAAACAGGATTTCCAGTGGTGATGTGAGCACTGAATTCCATCTGATCCTTTTCCAGCTCTTTCAGGAATTCTCCGATTTTCCAGCGGAGACCAATGCTCTGAATTATAAAAAGTTACCAATCTTCCAGAACAATTCTGTCACCTTGAACATAAAAACACATTTCGAATAGCCACGATTCTCAATTTCCCGTTCCCAATTACTTTCGATAAGTGCTCCGAGAGCATTGATCGTCTTTGTTTCCGCGTGGTTTTTCAAATCAGAAATACTATTCAACAACACGATTTTATGTCCTTCGTGATGATCAATTGCACAGTTTGAACAAATTGCAAGACTCTTCACTTTCAGAAAGACACTCTCCCCAACATTCTCCTCTGTTATAAGATCCCATGACCCTTGGATTCCAGGTATCACTAGATTAGTACAAGCTGTACAAACTCGAAGTTTTGAAGTTTCTATGTTACACTTGGCACAAGGACCGTGGCCTAGATTCTGAAATCTTTTAGGAAAGTAGGTCACAAGTTCGAGATCCTCACCTCCAATTCTTCAAGAGCTTTATCGATATCAGCTTCTGATAAACTTCCATGAAAGTCTGCTAGAAAATTCACAGTTCCATGATTATAAGTTAACTCTTCGAAGGCATCAGAAGCATCGCAAATCGGACAATTTGAAGAGTTCAAAGCATTCTTACAAGTCAAACAAATTGTATGATTGCACTTTCCGATACAAGGACGACGAGTGGAATCATCTAGAAATAAGAAACATTTTGGGGGATTACATATCCTGAAAAGTACTATAAATGAATCCACAATCAGGGCAGAGAATCGAAGAGCAGAACGACATTTTCAATAGTGAAGTGAAAAACTCTTATCATATCATTGTATCATTCTTTTTTTGAGAAGACGCAGAGAAATAGAAGTGAGCAAAGAGAAAATAACCAATTAAATATGTCATTGAACTTTATCACACAAAGTTATCAATAATTTCACAACCTCTGAACCACACTTATTCCAATCACAATTCAATTGGACATGTTTATAATCAGAAGTTGCTTCCCTAATATCGTATTTACTACTGTACTTTTGGAAAAACGGATATCGAAGGAAATGCAGAAAGCCAACACTTTTCACTGAATGTTTGACCTCTTTCCTCTCACCATCATGTTCCTTTCTCTGTCTGCGTCTCGTCGGCGAAAGGGATAAGTTTCGGAAAGCGCGCACTTGCAACATTTTAAGCTGAGCAATATTTGTTCCGTTCCCATTCGAAAAAATGACAATTTGCTCTTCAATATTCTGTCCTGAATGCGGAAAACTTCTCAGTTAGTTTCACACAACTAGGCATCCGTAAAAATGACTTGTTTCTCAGATGATTCCACCCGTCGCCCATGCATTGGAAAGTGTCATCACTCGATATGTTCATCATGTAAAGATTCTTTGGAATGTGGAAAATGTCCGATTTGCGATGAAGTTGGAGCATTTCAAGAAACAGTTTACAATCATCAGACTGTGAATTTCCTGGCGGATTTTCAGAAGAGCATTTCAGAAAAGGACTTCCTCGCAGTAATGAAAAATATCGAGGTGAGAACTGAATTAACAAATTTCAGTGCTAGAAATGCACATTTTTCAGAACATTGGGCATGGTCCTTGTTCCAAATGTCATGAGGTCTCTGGAAAACTGCGTATCTGCACAAAGTGTACATCCGTTGTGCGTAACGATGAACATGGCTGGCGTCCAGTTGATTTTGAAAAGAAAATGTATCTGAAGATCCTGGCTATGGGTTTCTGTGCAAGCTGTGCTCTGGATCATCATGCTGGACATAAGCCAATTGTTCAAATCATGAATCTCATTGGAATGCCAGAATGTTTGGAGTTTCTGGTTTCAAAAGCCTTGAGAATTTTCCTAGAAAGAAACAATGAATCGGAAGATGATCTTTTTGCGAAGCAATTGAAAGATGCCAGAGTGAGTGACTCAGAGAACCTGGCAAAATGGGATATAAAAAATTTCAGCTGTTGGCCCTAGACAGTAAGGTTCATGATCAATTAGTAGGAATGTCGGAATATGAAATAGACTACAAAGACAGAACCACGGATCCCGTCTACAATGCTTGTCTGAGATCAGCCAGAGACGTAGTTGCTATGTATTCGAAACTCCACACTTATTTGCTGAAGTTCTACAAATCAAAACAAACTGAAAGTTTGTTGGACAAACAGTTTACTCTGAATAGTTCGGAGAAGACGGCTGAATATAACAAACTGTCTGCGGAATATGATGAAGCTCGTGGAAAGAAACCGAACAACGATGTTCCGGCTGATATACGAATGGGATTCGAGAAAGAGACACTCAGACGGCTCTACACAGAGGTGGCTAAAATGGCGAAGAGGTATCCGGAGAGGAGCACGGATAAGTACTTCTTGAGGTTCGAAGTTTTGAAAGAGCAGATAGAAGAGAAGACATTAGCGAAGAAGGAGAAGCAAAAAATTTTTGCGAACATTTATCATGAAATCTCGGATAAGTATCATCAATTCATCACCAACCCGGATGACAACATTCGCAAAGAAGTCTACAGCATCAATTTTTTGAAAAAACACTTGGCGAGCGAGGTTTGTACAGTGGAGAGTCTCAAGGCCGAAATTGATCTCCTTTATGTTTGGCTGATGTTCGTGGAATGTTGTGTGATGGCTGCTCACGACTCAGAATGGGCTTCTTATTTCTGCAGTTTTATAGATCTTCTTCCACTTCAGAATCCTGATTTCGAACTCATCTAAAATTAGACGATATCTCTTCTTCTCAATTGTTATCCTGGTAGCTTTCAATATTCTTCCAACACAATTCGATGAAAGCTTCTCTTCCCCATCTCTCTGCCCCTTCCCATACATCCCTCTCTTCTCTTTCTCTGTCTGCGTCTCCACTGGTCCCCACATCTTTCTCCAATTTTACGCTTAGCAATGCCCATTTTATTCCCTTCTTTCACTCAATAAAGCTTTATCTAAAAAAGATCTCTACCTATTTATTAAAAAAGTTAAAAAAAAGTCAAAAATGTCAGTGATAGCATCAATTATCTGTCCGGAATGCGGGAAGCTTTATAGTAAGTTGCAAAATCATGGGTCTCGCAACGAAAACGGCTTCTAGACAAGTTTTGTGTCTTTTTCTAATGAAAAAAGGAGAAATGACCGAAATTCAATGATTTCCAGCCAAATCCCAGCAGTTTTTATCAATTTTCATTGTATTTTGATGATTTTTCCCAAAAATTGGTGCTGGAAATGATGGAATTCACCCATTTTCATTAGAAAAAGTGTCAAACCCATGTCCAGAAGCCGTAAAAACCATTTTCGTGGCGAGAACCATGCCAAAAATATGAATTTTCCAGACGATTCCACCCGCCGAACTTGTATCGGAAAGTGTCACCACTCAATTTGTCTATTTTGTGAAAATAATCTGAAATCTTCAAAATGTCCGATTTGTGATGAAGCTGGAGCATTCCAAGAGACTGTTATCAATCATCAAACTGATAATTTCCTAGTGGAATTTCAAAAAAGCTTATCAGAAGCTGATATCGAAAAGATCACTGAGGACTTGCAGGTTAGTTACAGAATTTCACATACCAATTGAACAACTCGGCTCAAAATTTGCTTAGAATGGTGTATTTTGACCCCTTTTCATCAGAAAAAGTGCCCAAAACTCGTCCGGACACCATTTTCGTGCCGAGACCCGTCATCTAAATGACGGAAATTCGAAAATGATTTCTTTTTTCAGTCAGTTGGCCAAGGCCCGTGCTCCAAATGCAATGCTCCAACGAAAAAGCTTCGAATCTGCACCAAATGCACTCCTTACATCGCTCCCGATGGCCGGGGCGGCTGGAGACCTTCTTACTGGCTCTCAGGTGCTAATTCGAGTCTCAAGACGAAAAGTTTGGCAATTTGTGCGGATTGTGCGATTGATTATCACGAAGAGCACAAGGTTATCAATTTGATGAGTGTCGAATCGATTTTTGATGATTTCGAAATCGATTGCTGTATTAGTCTTCGGATTTTGATTGAGAGAAATTGGCAGAGAGATGTTGAAGCGGGCAGGACGACGAGTTTGGAGGTAAAGCCAAAGGTAAGAAGACGTCAGGGCCTTCAGAATCCAACCAATGTCCTTTTCAGAGCCTCGCCCTCCAATGGAAACTTCAAGATCGAATCGAAGAGATCCGGAGCAGAAGCTTCGAGAACACCCAACTTCTCATAAACACTGTAGAATTCCTGCCCTGGAGACCTGAACTTGAAGCTTCTTTTGCTGAAGTTCAGAAATATCAACAACTATCTGCCCTTCTGATGAAAAGGAATAAGTTGGGTCAAATGAAGTACTTCCCGATTGCTGCCAACTTTATGATAACTTCTGGAGGAAAGGAGAATCAGAAGAGGGGCAGGGAGATTCTGAAGAACTGCAAACTGCTCCCAACTATCGAGATTTCTAAAGAGGATTGTGATAGATATGATAAGGAAGTCACCAAGAACCTTATCATTCTATCTGTGGAAATGGCAAAGAGACATCCGGATCGAAGGACTGATAAGGAGTTTTTGAGATTTCAAGTGATAAAGGAGGAGATGATAAAAGTGAAAGAAGCTCTAAAAGCTGCGGAATTGGGAATCGATGAAAGTTTTCATGACCTGCATGAATATCTCAATGAAGATCAGGAGAAGCATCAGCCAAACCTCCTTTTCTACCGGGAGTATGTGAATAAGCAGTTGAAAGTCGATGAAGCTTATGTGAAGAAGTTGAAGGCGAGGATGGATGAGCAGATTGTTGGATTGATGTTGGAAAAGTGTGGGGAAAGTTCAGTATTTGCTGGAGTTTATGGACCGGAAATTGAGAAAGTGATTGCGAGATATGAGCAAATGGAACTGTCGTTTTTGTGTAGAATCTAGTGTTGATTTTGAATTATTTATTTATTCTTCTTTCTTTCTGTGCTGCTTTGAGATATTGTTGCTGGAATTGTGAAAAATCAATGTGTAACTGTTTTATCATCTTTTTCCATTCTTTCTCCATCCCAAGTAACTTTATTGACACAAATAAACATTTTTCAATTAAATTCAAATTTTCATAGAAGCAAGATCAAAATCCAGCGCAACATTCTCATGTTCCAGAGCCAGCTTTTCGATTTCTTTCCAATACGACGGATCGCTAAATGAAGATTTTAGACCAATAGCAGCCACGAATTGGTCATCAACAATTGCCTTGAACTTTGCAATATGCGCCTTATCAACCTTCATTCGGAGCCTTTTGAGTTCATCGTTATACTGGAAATTGTTCATGAATGTGATGAAATCCAGTCGGTAGATTTGGAGCCTCTCTGGCAAACACTTTTCCATATGAATCGACAAATTGTGCACACTTTCATAAATCTCTTGATCTGCAGCTTTGAAGGCTTCCTTCGCTCTTATCAGCTCCTCCTTCATCACTTGGAATCTCAAAAACTCCTTATCAGTCCTCCGATCCGGATATCTTTCTGCCATTTCCACAGTACATTCAATGAGTCTTCTGGTGACTTCTCTGTCATAGAATTCGTATTCCAACGGAGTAAGATAGCCAGTCGGGAGTAATTTCAAATTCTCTCGGACCTCTACAACATTTCTTCGTTGTTCCGGAGTCCGTGCAATTAAGGAAAGACGATCAGCCATTATTTCAATACGCTTCTTATGAGTCATTATATTCATCATCCGATAGTTCGCCATCCGCATTCTCCACTTTTTAATTTTAGCTAGAGAAGCTTTTATTTCAGCTGTGTAGCTGAAAAAGGAAGGGTATTTCAAGAGATTAGCACTGGCACATAGGGATTCATCACGAATTATCATGTTCCGAGCTTCAAGTTTCCACTGAAGGGCTATACTCTGGAATTTCCCTCAGTGTTCACAGCTAATTTCAAAGCTTACTTTTGGTAAAACAGCTACAACTGTAGTGCGGCCTTCTTCCACATCTCTCTTCCAGTTTCTCTCAACCAGAAACCGCATAGAAAGTAGGATATCTATTTCAAAAGCCGCAGTAATTGAATCAATACTCGTCAAACTGATAGTCTTGTGCCCCTCATGATACTCGGCGGCACAATCTGAACATATAGCCAAGCTTTTCGTTTTGAGAGAAGCATTCCGGCCTTCGAGCCAATAAGAAGGTCTCCAGCCACCAGATCCATTGGGTGTAATAAAAGAAGTACAGTTGGTACAAACTCGCAGTTTTGGGGTTAGTTCATTGCATTTGGAACAAGGACCACAACCTAGATTCTGGAAAATTTGACATTTCAGCAAAAAGAATTGAATGGAGAAAACCTGCAGGTCTGCAGTGAACTTTTCGATATCAGCTTCTGATAAACATTTTTGAAAATCGGCCAGGACATTGATAGTTTGATGGTTATAGGTTGTCTCTTTAAATGCATCAGGCTTATCACAAAGCGGACAATTTGGAGGTGTCAAACTATTCTTACAAGATAGACAAATCAAATGATGACACGTTCCGACGCAAGTTCGACGGAGAGAATCGTCTGGAAAGATATCTTAAGGATGTCCTGGACCTCAACTTACCAAAAAGTTGTCCACATTCCGGGCAGAGAAGAGTCACACAAATCGACATTTTGAGAAAGCTGTGGGCAATAATGAACTATTCGCAATTGTTATCGTACTGATAACATATTCTGTAGGCGCAGAGAAATAGAGGTGAGCAAAAGGAGTGTTTGCATGAACTATAAGACTTTTAGGTCGATAGAACATTTTTTTGAAACTCAATGTCAGGAACATCAATCATTTTCTTATCAGCGTCAAAGCCATCAGCTTCTCTTTGTACTGGACTTTCAGAAAAACCGCGATGTTCATTATTGACATTTGTTTGTTATTTTTTAGAGCAATGTCGGAAACTCTTCAAACAGTCCTCCTTCTCTGTCTGCGTCTCTCCGAAAGAGCAAATCTATCCGAAATGTGCTCATTTTCACTCTTGCTCAAATGACAATCGTCTCTTCCCTGATATGCCCCAATTGCGGTGAACTCTACAGTGAGTTGATAAGAAATTGATAAGCTAATGGGAATTTTCAGACGATTCCACGCACCGCCCATGCATCGGAAAGTGTCACCACTCGATTTGTCTATCTTGTAAAAATAATCTCAAATCTGCAAAATGTCCGATTTGCGATGAAGCTGGAGCATTTCAAGAGACAGTTTATAACCATCAAACTGTAAATTTCTTGACGGATTTTCAAAAAAGTTTATCAGAGAAGGATTTTGAAAAAGTTGTTAAGGACTTGGAGGTAATTTGACCCAATTTTGACCCAATTTTTTGAAAAATTCCAAATTTCCAGAATCTAGGTCAAGGTCCCTGTTCCAAATGTGGCTCAGAGACCAAGAAGTTGAGAATCTGCACTGATTGTACACCTCTCCCTACCAATATGTCCCTGAAAACCAAGTGCTTGGCAATATGTGCAAATTGTGCAGTTGATTATCACGAGGGTCATTCGATTGTGTTGCTGATAAGGATTCCAGGGATAAATGGTGATTTCGAGTGGAAGAGTCTGGGAGCTCTTGGAGCAATTGTCAAGAATAACTGGGAAGGAAAGGAGAGAGGAGTTGGAAGGGTGTTGGGCATGTATAAGGTGAGCTAAAGAACCTTATCAGTGACTGATAAGGTTCAAGATAGAGATAAAGGGGCTTTGATTAGTGTCATTCGAATGCATGTTGATAGCCTAGAAGCATGCTGTTATCAGTAACTCATCAGGAGCACTGATGAGGCCACTGGCTCAGATAGGGACCTTATCAGTGATATCAGATATTCAAAGTGAAGCTAGAGGGGTCGTGATTAGTGTCATTCGAATGCCTGTGAAGAGCCTAGACGCATCCTGTTATCAGTAGCTGATCAGGAGTAATGACAAGGCCACTGGCTCAGATAGGGAGCTTATCAGTGACTGATAAGGTTCAAGATAGAGCTAGAGGGGCGGTAATTAGTGTCATTTAAATGCCCGTAAAGAGCCTGGACATATCCTGTTATCAGAACCTTATAATGACTACTGATAACGCCTCTAGGCCGAAAAAGGACCTTATCAGTGATATCAGATATTCAAAGTGAAGTTAAAGGGGTCGTGATTAGTATCATTCGAGTGCCCGTGAAGAGCCTGCACTTATCCTGTTATCAGAACCTTATCATGACTACTGATAACGCCTCTAGGCCGAAAGGGGAGCTTATCAGTGACTGATATGACTCGAAATAGAGCTAGACGTGCCGTGATTAGTATCATTTAAGAGCCCGTGAAGAACCTAACCACATCCTCTTGTCAGTAACTGATAAGGACTACTGATAAGGCGACCGTGGTCAATTTCCAATTTTCAGAACACGATTCTCCAACACAAAATCGGTCAAAAACTGGAAATATCTGGCCTGGAAATCAGCAAGAACATGACAACAGGACACCCAATTTGGGATGCTCAACTAAAAGAATCTTCTGAAAAACTTGAAAAAACCACGAAAAGATTAGCTGATATCAGGAAAATGGTGATAATTGTGATGATAACAAGATTGGAGGAGATTCTGAAGATGGTTGGTGATTGTGGATGTGATCATGAATCTTGTGGGAATCGAGAAGCCGTGGAGAATCTGAAGGAGATTCTGATGGAGTTGAAGAATTCGGAATCTGAAGTCTTATCAGTTGAAGACTTCAAGAAGCTTGATGAAGAGATAACGGAGAGGATAGTCCAAGGAGTTCAGAATCTATCCGAGGAACCCATTGATAAGGAAGCTATCAAGGAATCTTATCACCTGAAGACTCAACTGATAAAGGATCATATCAGAATCACAGGAATAGAAGCTGAAGAAAGATTGGATGAGTATCAGAAGAGTTGTGAAGACTTCCAGAAGACACTTCTGGATAATATGAAGATTCTGAATGATCAGAAGAGCAAGGGACTGTTCCACATGGATTCTGGAGTTATCAGTATCAAAAACACCCCGGGATATGAAAAAGTTAATCAGGAATTGATTAGAATCGTTTTGAAAGAAGATGAGGCAATGATGAACTTACTAAATGCTCATTTTGAGTCTTCGCTCACTTGTATGTATATTTTGAAGTGCTTTCCACTGATAATAGAGGATGATAAGGTTTTTGAGTATTTGGAGGAGATCGATAAAGCTTAATAGTTATCATGAACGTTATCACAAGTTTTTTGAGCACCAGAAGACGTTGAAGAACTCGGACGCCTTCTGAAGACTTCTAGAAGGATCCACAATAGTTTCTAGATAACCAGAAGCACCTGATAAGCTGATAACACTGATTTCGCAATCCCTTCCTCAGTTCCTTTCTCTGTTTGCGTCTCCTTGGGTAAAGAGATACGGCTCATTCTTGCTCATTTTCCAAATGACAATCTGCTCTTCAATTCTTTGCCTCGAATGCGGCGAACTTTACAGTGAGTTACTTACAGTGATAAGGAATTGATAAGCTAATCAGAATTTCCAGACGATTCCACCCGTCGCCCATGCATCGGAAAGTGTCACCACTCGATTTGCCTGTCTTGTAAAGATTCTTTGGAATCTGAAAAATGTCCGATTTGCGATGAAGCTGAAGCATTCAAAAATGCAGTTTTTAACTATGAAACTGTGAATCTTCTAGAGGGTTTTCAGAAAAGTTTGTCTGAAAAGGATTTCGAGAGGATTTCACAGGATATGAAGGTTAGGAATGGGATTCTGAAGCTCTAGCTTATAGGATTCTGGAGCTCGGACCTTCTGGATCTTTGTTTTAGGGTCTGACATTCTGGAATTCGGAAGACGTAGGATTCTGGAGCACTGGGATTCAGAATTCAAGCTTCTGAAGCTAATAGGATTCTGAAGTTCCATAGATTCAGAAGCTCAGACTTCAAGATTCTAGGCTTCTGGAGCTCTGACCTTCTAGATCTTCGTTTTGGGGTCTGATATTCTAGAATTCAGAAGGCGTCGGATTCTGGAGCTCTGGGATTCAGAATTCAAGCTTCTGAAGCTAATAGGATTCTGAAGTTTCCTAGTTCACCAGCTTTTCACTCTTTTTCTTTTTCCAGAACCTGCTCCGCGGCCCTTGCTCAAATTGCCATGTGGAAGCTGCTAAACTCTATATCTGTACGGAATGCTCTTCAGCAATCGAGCCAGGACTTGGAAATCGCTACAAACCAATTCGCTTCTTTCAAGGTGTCTACCTGAAACTGAAGAACTTGGGAATATGTGCGAATTGTGCAATTGATGAGCATGAAGAGCACAAAATGGTTAATTTGCTGAAAGTTGAAGGGCTTTGGTTCAATTTGAAGATTCGGACATTGTTAACTTTGAATGAGTTGGTGGAGGAGGATGAGCAGGAGAAGAGTTTGGTGGAGAGGTTCAAGCAGAGGTATGAGGTGAGAATCAGAATTATGGAGAGATTCAGAATCTTCCCTTCAGAATACCCTCGTCCTCTGGAAGATTCGCCAACACATTGATTCCGTTGAAACGCCCGTATTGCTGATAACTGATAAGATCAGAACTGATAACCCGGAATGGAACAGGAAACTGAAGGAATCAGTGGATAATGTGAAGAAATGGATGAGAAAGTTGGGAGTAGCCAGGAGAATGAAGATTATGGTAGATAAGGAGCGATTGAAGGCGATTATTGAAAATCATAAAGATGAAGAAGCTGGACTTCAAAAGCTTCTAGAACGATTCCCCGATGTCTCATTGTCAGTGGAGGAATTTGAGGAGATCAATGGAGAAATTGACAAAGAGATTGAGAAATACAGCTTGGAAATGTCCCACAAGTTCCCGGAGCGAAAACCGATATTCTGGAGGTTTCGAGGAGTCCTGGAGGCTTATCAGAGATCGTATGGCATAACTAGAAATGCTTTAGCGAAAGAGAAAAAGAGCTCGAAACCAGGGAATGTTGAAGAGTTGTTCAGCATTTTGAAAGCTCTCGAAAAGACAACTAGAGTGGACTTTGAAGAAGGATTCGAGTTGATTGATAAGCCGGAATTTCGAAAAGCAAACGAGGAAATTATCAATTTTCAATTGAAGGATGACGGGAGATGTGTGGATAGCCAGAAATGCAACTATGAGCAGATTCTGTTGTCTTTGATGTTCACCCGATGCTTTCCAGTTGTCTCCAACCATCATGTGGTTCAAGATTTACTTTCGGAGATTAATAAGATTATCAGTGAACGGAATGCCTTGTTTCTTGACTCTTTTTGAGTTTCTTTTTGCAATAAATCTCTTTTTATTGAATTCAAGCTCAAATCAATCCTTATCAATCCTTATCAATCCAAAATATGGCGAAGATCACTCAAAATTCCGGGAATTGCAGTTGTTGCCTCGGCAACCGAGTTGTTGATGGATTTGTTGAAATTTTTGAGGAATTTGAGGAAGAGAGCGACGAAATTGGACGGATTGGCGTGGGCAGAGATCAGGAACTTGTTGAATGCTTCGAGGACGCTGGGAGGGACGTTTGGGGCGGAGAAAGTGGGTGCCGAGGGGGATGGGGAGGGCTGAAAATGGGGAAGGTTAGGGTTTTAGGGAATATGGAGGCTTCTGAAGCCTTCTGGAGCTTTTCAGAATTTAGAAGCTTGTCCAGAAGCTTCTCTTTGGATTCTAAAAGCTTCAGAAGCCTTCAGAAACTTGTCCTGGAGCGTCTAGACTCTATATAAGCCTTCAGAAGGATTCTAGAAGCTTCAGAAGACGTGAGAAACTTCTGGAGCTTTTCAGTATTCAGAAGCTTAGCTCCTATGATCCAGAAGCCTCCTGGGACCTCTGAGATTCAGAATCTTGCCCAGAAGCTTCTCCAATGAATCTAAAAGCTTCAGAAGCCTTCAGGTAGCCTCTCAGGATTCAGAAGCTTGTCCTGAAGCTTCTCGAATCTCTTGAAGCCTTCAGAAGCCTTCTGAATCCTGAATTCTATGAATCCTCACCTCCACAACGTCTCCATTGACTCCGATGACTCCAACTACAGTAAGAACTGTGAAGAACACGAAAAGCTGCCAATTCATGATTTTGTGTGGATATCTCGGTTTTGGAAGATGCTTTTGTATTGGGAAAAGGCTTATTGTTATGGAAATTCACTTGGTTTTCAGTTTTTGGTTTGGGTGTAACCCATACTTTTCAATAGAATAGGGGAAAAGCTCAATTTGAGATCAATGATAACCTGGGGAATATCACGTAATCAGAGGAAATGGGGTTAGAAGATCAAAAAATCAGCTATCAGACCCAAGGGGGCGCTCATGAGACGGAAAGCGCCCCAGGAGCACCACATGCGCCCCAGCAGACCCAAAAAGCGCCTCTATCAGACCGAAAAACGACCTGGCAGCACCAAAATCGCCCTTATCAGACCCAAAGCGCCCTGGCAGCACCAGAGCGCCCCTAGCAGCACCAGAGCGCCCCTGGCAGCACCAAAGCGTTCCTGGCAGCACCAAAGCGCCCCTGGCAGCACCAAAGCGCCCCTGGCAGCACCAAATGCGCCCTAGCAGCACCAAAGCGCCCCTAGCAGCACCAAAGCGCCCTTGGCAGCACCAAATCCGCTTCTGGCAGCACCACATGCGCCTCTATCAGACCCAAAACTTGAGAACATATAAAATGCAGAATATTTCATTATCACTCTTATCAATGCGGATAAATCGAGAAGTACTTAACCTGCAGTATCTTATTCCTGATCCTCCTATTCCACATGTCCTCCAATTCCGAATCCTCTTCCATTTCACTGCTCTCCGTCATCTTCTCAATCGTTTCCCTTGTCTCCATCTCCATTTTATCAATTATCTCGAACATTCTCTCCTCGTTATCAGTCCGGAAGTGATAAGTCTCCAGGAGCTTTGGATGTGCCCATTTTCCAGACTTTTCAGTGAATATTTCAGAAAAATCGAATTTCCTCGGGACTTCTGGAGGTTCCTGTGCTATGAATCCGTGTTTCTCCAGGAATTCCGCTTCAATCTTCTGAATCTCTTCCTTATTCTCCGGGGCTGATAACTGATCAACTGGGAAGTCAGCACTGATAACTTCGAGTTTCTCTATCAGCTTCCTTATCAATTTTTGATCTTTCCTATGCAGATACGGTATCTCGGACATCTTCCTGAAGTACAGTAACCACGAATTCAGCTGTTTCGTGTAAAACATCTCCTTTATCCCGAACAGCTTCTCACTTCCAGCCATATTCTCCAGAATCCCAAACATTTTCCGAAGTTTCCGACGATCAGCTGCTTTTTGAAAGTGATCCACCATTGGCTGATAGGTACCGTAGCTGGATTCGTTTTCATGGATTAGACTCTGCAAAATTCCAATTTTCACTTTTTAAAAAATGTCTAGCTTACCACAACTCTCGGGGGATCAAATTCCACATCTTCTATGATAGACTTGTGATTTTTGTTGCCCATTTTGTGAAAACTGAAAAAAACGGGATTTTGGAGCATCGTACTGAATAAATGGAAAAAATTGAAAAATCAATAAATCAGCACAAGAAAAAGTAAGAGAAATGGGAGAATGTGAGTGTTGCTCTTATCATCTGATTCTTTATTTACTCTCCTCGCAATGTGACTTTTTATGTTCTTATCAGTACAATCAATGATTAATTTTCCATTTTCCAGTTTGGTTTCGACCACTTTTGAACTTTGGAGTTGTTTCAAATTTCAAAAACTCGCTTTTTTGGTGACATGGTACTTTGACCCAGAATATCTCAAGAACCATGAGAAATGGTGATAAGTTGTCAACTGATAAAAGTTTTATCACATTATCACCTTCATTTTTGTAGTTGACAATTTTTTGCTAGCTCCCTCCATTTTCGAGATATTGAAGTTCTCGAGTAGACAACTTTCCAAGTGAGATAACTCGAGAACCATGAGAGATGGTGATAAGTTGTCAACTGATAAAAGTTTTATCACATTATCACCTTCATTTTTGTAATTGACAACTTTTTGCTAACTTTGATAGTTTTTGAGTTATCAAGCTATCAGTGACCAAACATCACAAAAGCTTCTCCTCTTTTTCCGAAAATTCCCATAGTCATAAAAGCCCGCCGCCCATAAGGCCACGTCGTCCTATTCCCCTCTTTCTACACTCTCTCGCCCCTCCGAAACCACATAAATAGACCCTCCAACCATCCATTCCATCCATCCATCAGCAGCTCTTCATCCTTGTCCCGCCGTGCCTCGATAAGGAATCGCCGGTCGTCTCGGAGCTGTTTCGATGGTTTCCGGGCGGTCCGCACGTTTCACGTCGGCCACGGCTTCCATGTCTTTTTCCCTGCTCCGTGAGCCCACTTCCACGTGGTTTTCCTCTTTGAAAAGAAAAGAGGTTTTTTGTCCGGTGGAAGTTGCGACAAAAGGGCTCATGGTGCCCCATTTTGGAATTTGAAAAAGATTATTGCAATGAATAAACGTTTTTTGACTTGGAAAAACTGTGTAATCACTTTATCAGTACCAGAATCTTTATTCTTCATCAGAATGGCATTGGCTTCAGATTCCGATCAAATAGTCCACCATGATGGGTTTCGTTCAGCTCTCCGATGCTTTTCACAATGTCCTTCGCGGATTCAGACACCTGAGAGCTTCAAAATCCCTCACGTTCCTAAGGATTCACCCAATACCGTAATCTCTGCCTCCGGACCGCCCATTTCTGTCATCACCCATCCTGGATGTACCGTAGTCACCAGAACTGGAATCTTGAAAGTTGTGAAATCAGCCGCGAGGCTTCTAGAAATGGAAAACATTGCGGTTTTGCTCATTTTATACGCCAAATGGGTCTCGTCTTGGAATCCGACGGTGTTCAAGGTTTGCGAAGAGCAATCAGAGCCAATGTTTAGGATGATGGCTTGGGAAGCTGATAAGGACTCCACTAGGGCTCCTGCTCTCTTCAGAAGCGGCAGAAAAGCCTGAAATTCCAGTACGATGCTCCGAAATCCCGGGTATTTGGTACCTGTGACACTAACAATGTCCCGATCGCATTGACATCAACAATCTTCCCAAGGAGACTTCTATCCGGCTCCTGGTCGAACTGATAAGACTCAAAAATCCCGGCATTGTTGATAAGAAGGTATAGTCCTTGGTTTCCGACGATTTGGTCTACTTTTTGAACAGCTATTTTGATAGATTCATCATTGGAAACATCGATTTGAATGAGGTGGAGGCGAGGGTTGGAAGAGGCAAGTGATTGGAGTTCCTGGAAGGAAAACGGGATTTCGGAGTGTCGCTTGGTGGCATTTTCGGTTCAGAATTGGCTCAAACAGTTGAAATCACTGAAAATCACAAATCAGTACGACACTCCGAAATCCCGCTAGCTCAATTTGACCCCCTTACCTTTGCTGCTCCGAGATTCCTTGCTCCAGCGATAACTGCCTCAATTTCCTGGTCCTCCAACAGCTTTTCCACTATTCCCAGTCCAATTCCTCGATTTGCGCCAGTGATAAAAACGGTTTTAGGAACCATTATCACCTAAAACTGTTGAACTTGGGAATCAGTGATAACAAATAAGATCATCAAAACCAATAAGAATGATTAGAATGTTTCTCTCTTTGTATACAGGTTCGGGGTTATCAAGTGATCAAATTGATAAGAGTCATATCATATCTAATCAGCAAGAAAACATGCCATCAACCCGTAAATGATCTCTGGTTCGTTGGACACTGTGGTTTCTTGAACTTTTGGCGGGATTTCGGAGTGTCGTAACAATCAGATCAAAAAAGATTGGTTCTCAATAGCAGAATTCATTCATATCACAAAAACGCATCGAGAATCATTATGTTAAAGTACAGAATTATATGGTAAATCTTTAGGACCATGGAATCTCAAGGATCACATTGGGATCAGTATCAGCGCCCGAATCATTCAAATTTCCGGGCCAATAATTCACCGATCAGTGTGTCCACATCAACATGCCTTTTTTTCATCTTTAGAAGGTTTATCTCATCCTCAGCCGGATACTGAAAGAAGAAAAGGTTTCACTCATTGAAATGGCTCGGCTCACCATGAACCAGGAGTAGACTTGAAGAACCCCTTCCAACGAAGAGATGTAGAAAGGCGCTTCTCTCAGTGGTTCAGAAGAGTCAACGGCTCCGAGTCTTGCCAGCAATTTACGAATCGAATCATCTGCAAAGTGAAGATAATTATTGCTCCAGAAATCCGAAATCTCACCTCTCTTATTGTCCACCTCCTCCGGTCCATACAATTTCTTCGGCCATGCAGTTAATTTGTAGTTGACTCCTTGGAGGAATGGCATTTTCTGAAAATTTGAAACGATTCAAAGAAATTCGGGTTTGAAAATCACGGGAGTATGGTTCTCCATGTTCCATTGGACGACCGAGTTGTAAACAACTCCATTGAATCGCACTTTTTCCACTCGATGCAAATAGTCTGCCTTGATGTTCTTCATGTGTTGCTGGCATGCTTCCAGCCAAGACGACTTCATTATTAGTGATTTGCTGTAAAGAAGTTATTGAAAACTTGAAATTCATTCCAAAATCCTCACCCGAAAACCAACAACACTTGGCTTATCTGACTCTCGTCCGGGCAATAGCAACTCTCCTTGTCGGTCTCTACAATCACATGAGTCGCCAGAGAAACGTCGTCTGTGAGATAAAACTCCAAGCATTTTGGAGCTTTAGCTTTGAGTCTTTCCGTGCTTAATAGGATCTTGAATTTTGATGGAGACATCGGCGGAGGGAGAGTTCTTTGAAATTTGTGTTTTTGAAGCTCCAAAATTTTGGTTCTCAGAACTTTCAATTTTTTCACATCATCTTGGTTCATCATAAGATACTCAAGGTAAGCTTCCCAATCGAATCGATCGGAATTCAGAATATCCTGATTGGCTCCGTGACGGATGAGCAGCTCGATCATCTCAAAAGACAGTTTTTTGAGACAATGATGCAGTAGAGGCTCTCCGGCAACTGAAAAGTTTGACAGTTTTCCGGAAGTTCTCATGGCATCTCACCGATCCGATCCACATATGCTCCTTGAGCTAAAAAGCTCTTCACAGCATCAGCGTCTCCAGCATGAACAGCATCCGTCAAGCTTTCAAACTTTCCTGACATCATGCCTTTCTCTTGAAATGCCTGAAAAGTTGCAAGTTGACTCTTGTTTGCTGTTTCAGACCTACCAGATGACGAGAATGGAGGAGAATCAGCTTGTCCAGATCCTTGTCTTTCATGTAAAACTTCTTGAAGAACAGCGGATCCCTTGGTTTACAAAGGAACCAGAAAATGAACACAACCACAAGAGCAACGGGTAAAAGAGTTAGCAGATAAATGAACGGGAACGGAGAGGATTCAGTTGGCACGGTTGTTCTGGAAGAAGAGAAATTGTATAAAGATTCGGGAAAGTAGTCACCTTGACAATGACCTCGGAGATGGCTTTATGCCGAAGATGGAGTTGAAGAAGTCGGTGATGGGTTGGAGAGTAGCTTCAGCAGCATTGAGAAGATCAGTGGCTTTGGCAAAGTCCAAGTTA
>LR539432.1:32631-73754 GCA_900536315.3 Caenorhabditis becei | reverse complement strand
AGTGTAAGTTTCGGTTTTTCCAGAGCCGAGAAGGCGACACACATGGCGAGAATGCTGGAGTTTCTTCAGCACGTACACCTCCATCTTCAGAATCTCATCCTCCTTGCTCTTCATCAACGGCTCCACTTTCATAGCTGCTCTTCCTTTCTGAAAACTCGCCAAGGTTACTGTAACTCGGAAAAGGCACTCACTCCTTGTAAAAGTTCCACAAGGAACACCTGTCCGCATGCACCTTCTCCCAGTTTCTTTCTGACCACAAATTGATCTTTGATTTTGTCCCCTGCATTCACCTTCACTGGAGCCATCGGAGTTCCCATTCTAAAGAGTTTCAAACCTGAATCAGAACATTCTGATGTTCGCTACCTGGCAGTATTACTCGGCAAGTCTTGCGCGAAAGGTAGCCAAGAGAAATGTATTCGAAATGATTAGAATGATAAGGAACAGCAACAAGGAGGCGAAGAAAGTCACGTATTTATTCGAATTCAGATATTATTCAGAGTGTCTTCCGGTGCATAATCATCGGCATTCGACGCTGTCGAGTCGCCCCGATCCTCAGTGATCACACTCTCATCCACCTCGTTCACAGTGTCACCTCCTCCTCCTCTCTCCGCGTGATCTTTCTCCGAACCCTTATCATTGTTGTTATCATCCGAGTGGTTCTTGTTCAGATTCCACTCGTAGGGGTCAGTCCTGAAAATAAAACATCAAAGAAATTCTATGGAGAATCGTACATTTTGACACTTTTCGGAAGATCTGCCTTCAGAATCCCCATAAAGGTTCCGTAGGGTGGAGTATCGTGGTACGTCATCTTACGAAGTGCCACGGCGATCTCCAGAAACGACTTGGGACATCCCTTACACAACATCGCATCCGTCGTCTTCTCCTTCGACTTGATCGTCTCCTTCGTCTGCATTCCCTTCCACGGAATCGTCGAAGTGCACGTCTCCACCATACTGTACAGAGTACTAATCAAATCATCATGTCTCCCCTGCTCCTTGTGATTGTGAACATTCAAACTACAGTAGCGAAGGGTTCCCCGGAACATTGTCTTGTTTCTCGGCTCGCGGAGCTTCAACTTCCCACTCGCATCCGGAAGCATGATCTGGCGGGAGAGCCCGAAGTCGAAGATATACACGACTTGCTCGTTTTTGACTCCCAGAGCCATGTTGCTTGGCTTCATGTCACGATGCACGAATCCGGCTTCATGCATGTCTTGAAGTGCCTTGACGAGTTGGATGAAGATTCGAATTGTAGACGGAATCGAGATCTTTCTCTGTGGCTGACGTCTTCTGATGTTTCCGATTTCCTTTCCGAGAAGACTCATCACCAGGTAGGTGTATGTTTCGGTTTTTCCAGAGCCAAGCAGACGGCAGACATGGCGGGAACTTAAAAATTCAAATTTTGTGAAGCTTCATCCAGCTTTTTTCTACTTTTGAAGTTTTTTCAGCGCATAAACCTCCATTTTCAGCACTTCATACTCTGGATTCTTCATCAATGGCTCAACTTTCATCGCCGCTCTTCCCTTCTGAACTCATCTTTCACATTTCCTTCTCCGACTACATGTTTTCTACTTACCCCCTTGACCAGATCCACCAGAAACACTTGTCCGCATGCGCCTTCTCCCAGTTTCTTTTTCACCACGAACTGGCCTTTGATTATGTTTCCAGGTTCAATCTTAAATTGTGCCAACGGAGTTCCCATATCGAGGAAAGCTTGGTTTGAAATGATTACAGTCGATAATGATGCAATCGATTTTTCGGCCCGGACACCACGTTTCTTGGTGATTCTGACTGTTTCAAGTGTTCAACTTCACCTAATTTTGCTACATTCGTTTCAGAAGCCACAGTAATCCTGTTATTTCTTCCTTCGGAAAACTCTTTTTTGAACTGCCGCGCTGTTCCAGTGCGTAATTTCGGAGTGTCGTAAATAAATTTGTTTTCTTTTTTTTTTCGCTCAACTCCCTTCAATGCTTCAAAACCGGGTATTTGTTCGCCATGTCGTTGCTAAATTTGCATCTTCTTCAGCTGCAGTTCAAAATGAAAGCCAGGTATCGATAAAAACTCACAAATCGATCAAATATCCGTTGTATCAACAGGATTTACGGCCCAGTGCAATCACAGCTGTAAACGCACTGACAAATGCTCGGTCAATTGTTCAAATTGCACAAAAACCGAAAACAGCAAAGAGGTTCAGGTAATAAAGCATTTGAAGTCTTCCAAAACATATTCTGTACCTTTTTTCAGACGAGAGTTCAACTTACCACAGAAAGCGATTGACGGACTCCGGAATGCTATTATCAGTTGTGATAGGCCTGCGAAACAGCTGCAAAACGAAGCGGATCAGCTGGCTAATAAGTTGGAACAGCGAAGATTTCCAGAATCGCCAGAGAAGTTAAAGAAAGTGCGAGATGAGGTGAAGAGGAAGCTGAAAAGTGGGAAGAAAGGCGAAATATCGGACTTTGACAAGGAAGCGTTTGGCGGGAAAGTTGTAAGTTTAAAGTTTCTGTATCGCATTCAATCATAAATTTTCCAGCAAGAAGCACAGCAGTACGAGATCAGAAATGAAGTTGACAAAATCATGAAGAAGGCGTCGTTCAACTGGAAGCCGCTGGAGATTACGTCAAAAGAAGCAGCCGGAGCATATTCTCTCGCGAGACTGGCTCCGAATTACGCGGAAGTTGCGAGAAGCCTAGAAGAGTTCAATTCAGTTCCTGATTTCCGACCTGAGACAATTATGGACTATGGCAGTGGAAGTGGAGCTTCTTTCTGGGCCGCCACAGAAAGATGGCCTGATGCAAAAGAAGTGACAATGGTGGATGTGTCAGATGCGATGACAAAGTTTGCGATGGATTCGATGAGGGTGAGAAATGGCTGTAGAGCCTATAAAAAAGTCTTGAATTCCAGAAAGATCCGAATTCACCAGCCGAACTTGACAATGGAAAACCATTTGTTCATGATAATGTGCACTTCCGGCGCCATCTAATCCCTTCACTCAGCGTTAGTTATTTACATCTTCTTCTGAAAACTTCAGGAATTCTTCCAGACCACATATGATCTTGTTATCGCTCATCGAGTACTCTGCGAAATCGGATCTTCAGAAGCACGGTTACAACTCATCGAATCCCTCTGGAAGCGGACGAATCGGTTCTTGGTTCTCATCGAGTCTGCACAAGCTGGAGCTTTCGGAGGAATTCTGGAAGCCCGTGACTTTTTGCTCACTCAAGGCACCACTGTGGACTATCAGAAGCTGATTCGAACGCTGGAAGAGAAAGTTGTGCTGTCCCCGAAAGTTATGAAGATTGTGGAAGACTACAATCTAAGTGATTATGAGAAGTTTGTGATGCTGAAGGGAGCTGTGCCTCCTGGAGAAGAAGTTCCGACTCTTCTACCAACTGCTACAGTTATGGCTCCATGTCCACATGATCTGGGATGCCTGTTAGGAGTTCACAATGCTTGCACTTTCTCTACGAGGTTCCAGACGATTCGGGCAGACGGAAGAAGATCTGACAAGTGAGATTCTAACTTGATGTTCTTATGATCGCAATTTTTCAGAGAATCCGACGGCACAGAACTTTCAAAATTCACGTTCATGATTCTCGAGAAAGGTTCCCGAAAGATCAATCATCACAGCGATCGAATTCTGAAGAACCGAAAACTAGGTGGTCACGTAACATGCGACGTATGCACCGCTTTCCGAGGAATCCAACGATTGACGCTGTCGAAAAAGCACGGAGAGTTGTACACGTCGGTAAGTGCCCCGAGGGAGAGCCAATAGTTTGTCACTCATCGTTAATGGGATCGCTTCTCGTTCTATTCCGTCCCCGTGTCTAGTTTAGAAGTCCAAAGCTATTTCGGTTAATCAACCAACCGATGCACCCATAAACAAGAGGGAGCAGTAATAAAACAGAATTCCCAATGATGTCAGCCACCAATCGTCTTATCAAATTATTCCAGGTTCGTGGCCGACGCGACGGAGACATTCTTCCGATCAGCCTGCGAACTGTCACATCTTCCGGAATGTTCGACGTCGACAATTGAACATTTGGTGTCTTGGTTCAGTATAGATTAGGTCATAGAGGAAAATATACATTTATTGTTAAACCCTGTTGTTAGTCTTCCCCGTTTGTTCAGCTGTTTCTGTTTCTCATTCTCCCCCCACCCCCTTTTCCCTTCTTGTTGTTGCATTTTTGTTGGATGAATCATTTCGACTTCCTCACATTCTTCTCTCTCCCTCCACCACACGGCTTGCTATCCTTGCTTATTATCGAGTTTTCTTTCCGTCCCGTTCGCGGAGGATACGAATCGGTCACCTTGACAACATAATTCCCGATTCCTAATTGTAGGGTGGCGGAGGCGTACTTGAGATGATATCCGATAGGACGGGCAGAGCCGAGTGTGCTCATTGAGCACAGCTGCTGCCACTCGCCCCGTTTCCCTCGCCATTCTCCCGGAACTCATTCGCGTTTTGTTAAAAGGCTTCACTGACCATTTGGAGATGAATCGTGTGCGCTTCATTTTAATATTTTCTAAGATACGCGTTTCCTCAAAATTTCAATATTAAGATATTGGGTTTTCTAGGGGTACTGTAGTTAGAACTCAGTGTGCACACTGCGGATTTCTTCTTTAAAGAGAAGATCTTTCGAATTCCAATTCCGCTCCGCCTCTTTCATTCGAGCACTTCATTTCCTTCATTTTCCTTCGCCGATTCCTTTTAAACGCTCGCAACATTGCGAAAGACATGGTCAAACACACTTGAGGGGGTAGGGAAATCAGAAGGAGAACACCGTTTTGGAGGAGGAAATACCAAAAGTAAATAGCCGCCGGCGCCTTTTCTCTCGATTCTCCTCCGGCTACTCTAAATACTTTTTGCCTTCCATTCCGTTTTCCACCCGGCCACTGATTACTATTGATTGTGCGCGAAGCTGTTTTCGTTGAGTAAGTTGAGAATTACTATTTTCTGTTTACAATTTCTCCCTCTCGGAGATAGTTCAGTGTGCGTGTCTGTGTAATAATGCGTATTTATGAAGCCATCAATCAAAACCAACTTGCACAACTACCCCCTTCCCATTCATTCGTTTTCTCCGATCGGTTTGTGAAATAGATCGAGAATTGAAGAGTCGCAGATGGCTGTGTTCTCAATCCCCTCCTCGTCGCCGTGTCGGGCGTTGCTTCCACCCATTATAATTAGTGTCATGACGATGAAGTGATCATCCGCATTGATTACTCAACAACATTCCGATCGTTTCACCATTCGCATGGCTCGTAATACTTCCGAAGTAATTGATCGCGATGCATGGCGCCGCCCGTTTCCTATGGAAATATAAAAACCATTGCGCTCTCCGCTAATTATAGACTTTTTCTCAGATCCCAAGGTCTTTGGCCCGAGGCACATAGGAGTGGCCTTCTAACCAAATTGGCTCCGATTTTTGATTGACATTCCGTCGTTTTCCCCTCCTCCCAAAGGGTTAGTTATTCACAAGAATGATGTCTGTGTGCGTGAATTCACAGTGACGCCGCGTTTCGGATTATAATAAATTCCATGCTAAACACAAGCACACGACGACGACGCAGTCCGAATTTCGTGTATATCTGTGGCCCATATGGCGTCGTTAAACGAACGTCAAGAATCATGTAGAGACACAGACAGATCGGTGATATTTTCTGTTTTTCGGGGCCGGCGACCCTGCCACCGACACTGCGCTCGCTTCTCGTTCTCTCATTCCCACTCATTCACTCGCTCACAAACACTCACACTTTCACTCTCCACCACACACACTCGTCCCCACCGCTCACACATGCTCCCCATTCCCTTTGGCGCCTTTTCGTATTCCGAACACAAAATGTCGTTTTCCCCGCTCTTTCCTCTCCTTTTCCGTTGTCAAACATACTTCTCTATTCTGTCAGATGCCGGAGGAATACATCATGTCGTCGAAGGCGTGCGTCTACGTACTGGGAGGATCAGCCAACAACTCGTCGCTTTTCGACTTTGACGGTGTCTACATCTTGGACGGCGGATTCGCCGAGAAGGCCACCGGATTCGTGGCACACGTGCGAAACGTCAGCGGCGTCCTTCTCTCCGCTCCGACCAAGAGCAATTTGGGCACGGTTACTGCGTTGCTCGAGCAGGTGCGTGTCCTTCATAATCGCTGCTTCCCCAGACTGATTTATGCATCTTTCGCAGAACGAATCGGTGCCCGTCTACACCAACGCCAATCCGCTGAAGGCAGCCAAGTCGGGAAGCAGTGGGGAACAAGTGAAACAGATTCAAGAAGCCAACTCGAAGCTTCTGGCCGTCGAGACTCCTCTCTTCTCGCCAAAGTACCAGCCGTACATAATCTATCAGTCTGCTGCCAAGGGAATCCTTTCACTCTACGTTCTCGCCGGAGATGCCAAGGACGGAGAAGCTATCACGAAGGCATTGGCGTCTGGCAACGAGGCAGAGGTCGAGCGAGCCGCCGCCGAACACGGAACCATCGGAGTCTTGTTGTGGCGCCCGACACAAGGCAACACACCAGCGATCAGAGTTCTCATTTCGGGTGAGTATTACGAAATTCGTAATTCATTCCTAAAGTAGCCACATTGCGAAATCGGTCACTTCACTCTGTTCAAAGATTCAGAAGCAAACCCCTACTTTTTCAGGGACCAGCTCAATGGTACGAATCCAGCAGTCACTCGACAAAGCTGCGAAACACCTTCCGTTCCTGAACACCGCTGTTGTCAAGTCAAAGGATGCCCTGACGAATATCCCAGCCCCGTCTTCCGGTGCCAACCGTCCTGTGCCCGCCGGTGCTTCGAAGCCTCTTTCAAGACCAACCCCACCATCATCAGGAACTCGCCCGGCTGCTGCTTCTGCTCGTGCTCCACTTCGAGCAGCTCCTGCCGCTGCTCCACCGAGTCGTCCGGCCACAGCCAAGCCAACCACCACTTCGAGACCTGCTCCAGCTGCAAAGACAGCTCCTCCAGCCGCCAGAGCTCGCCCAGCCGCCCCAACTACCAGTGGACCATCGGCTGCAGCTCGGAAGCCTGCTCCTCCAGCACGCGCGGCTCCAACATCGTCCCGTTCTTCCGCGGAGACGATTGCTCAGAAGAAAACTGTCGGAAAGGTTCAAGGCGCCGCTCCATCGAAGCCTGCCCCAGCTGCTTCGGCTGCCAAGAAGGCTCCAGTCGGAAAGACGGCAGCGGCTCCAACCAAGGTTAGTTTTATCTGAAATCTATTGCTTTGTTCCTATAGCCTAGCCGTGATCTATAACCCGCTTGTCTGGCTTTTTTGCTTTTCTTAGCAGTGTCGTCGTTGATTTTAGAAGCCGTCTCCACCTTCATCTGTCACTGCCGCCCCAGTGCCACCTGTCGTCGTCATCGCTCCGGAAGCCCACCTTGATGATTCAGTCATTAGTTTGTCCGATATGAACCAAGGGAATTCATTGGAACCGGTCGACATCGTCCTCATTCCACCAACTCCAGAACCACCACGTGTGGAAGAGCAAGTCGAAGAGCCAAAGGTACGATATGTGTTATGTTAGTCAGCAGTGTAGTCCTTGCTAATATCTCGCACTCAATGTATCTAGATGTTGTGGTTCGTCATGGTATTGGTATATTTCAGGCGCCAGTCGAAGACGTCGAGCCGGAGATCCCACCGCCAGTGGATGCGTTCAAGAAGCCAGAGCCGATACCGGCCACGCCAGAGGAGAAGCCACAGGAGCCAGAACCGACACCAGTTGCTCCGGCAGCTCCGGCCGCTCCAGAAGACGAAAAGTCGCATGAGCCAGAGCCAGGATCTCCGGAAGCGTCTTCTGAGCAAGACAAGCCAGATCCAGTTGACCCTGAGACTCCGAAGGTTGAAGATGTCACTCCAGTCGCTCCTGTGATTGATGACAAACCGGCTCCGGTCTACCCAAGTCTGGATGATATCACTCCGGCTGCTCCATCGCTCATCGATTTCGACCCGATCCCAGCTCATCCAGAGCCATCAGCTCCAGTGGTTCCAGCTGATCACGTTATCATCTCAACTGACGATCCGGCTCTTCCGTACATCGCTGCTGCTGTTCCGTTCGTTCCACACGTTCCGGGAGCCAACGACGGATTGATCAGTCTGGACGATGACAAAGAGCATGTGGCACCTGGCTTCGAGGTACTATTCCTTTTCCTATCCAGCATGACCCCCACAATTTTTCTGCACTTTTGATTTCTTTATGTCTCGGGAATAATTGGGTGATGGGAATCTTTCCAAATGTTTTTTTTCTACAGTAATACTTTGTTTCAGGAGCCACTGATTCCACAAGCGCCACGGGAGGACGGAACTCTGGCAGATTGCAGCGAGGAAGTGTCGAAACTGGTTGAGATCAGCATGGATACGGACAAGTCGACTGGCGAGGCAGACATCGTCAAGCCGATCGGAGAGGTCACTCAATTGGCTTCTGACCTCCAAAATTTGGGACTGAACGACGAAACGAACGAGTACGTGCGAAAGATCAGCAACCAAATGATCGAGGATGCCACTCTCCCATTCACCAGTGCCCTTGCCAGCAGCATCGTCGGCGGAGACATCACTGCTCCATCGAATGGCGCCAACGGCAGCGCAGGAACCACTTTGGTGGATTTCGATTCCAACGGACACAACGGATCGACGGCTCAACACACCGAAGAGCCGAAGGAAGCTTCTAAGCATGATCTGATGCAGTCTCGTTCAAGCGTCATCGAAAACGGAGCTCCGGTGCAGTACGAGAAGACTGACCCAGTCATCGATGACATCCTCGCCACCTGTGCCAACGAGAGTGAAAAGCTGGATGCTGCTCACTCCGATACCCTGCACATGCCCGAACGTCCAGGAGTTCCAATCCCAAAATCGGTCAAGTTCGCCCGTCCCTACTACTTCGACGTGGTGACTGTGCCGCACAACGAGAACCAGGAGCTCACTGTCGATGCTGACTCTATCCGCGAGTTCGTCTCGAAAATCCGATCCCGCAACGTGATCCTGCCATCAAAGGACATCTCCGGCGAGCAGCTCAGCGCCATAATCACTGGCAAGCAAACATGGGTCGAGAGTGGTAAGTTCCTGACCTATTTAGAGCCATTCCTAATCATTTGTTTTCAGCTCACCCATGCGCTGTCGTTCCGACTCACTCTTCCCCGACCCTGGTCGACTTCCGTACAAAGAACGAGGCCCAGTTCCCCACAAACTTCCTGCAGTTCGTCGTTCCCGTAGACAAGCAGAGAACCACTGTCAGCTCACCAGCCGCCGGAGCTGTCGAATACGAGCTCGCGACACTTCCACTTCGCGAGTAGCTAATTATTTCTTGTGAATAGACGCTCTTATTTATGTAACATAATTTTATTGTTACTTTTCATTTGTATAACTTATTGTATTCGCTCCCTCGCTCTCCCCATCTCTCTCGCTCTCTCCCCAGCTACCGAACAAATTCATGTATCATAAAGTCTCACGATTTATGATTCACTGTCCAGTAATCTGGAAGCTCTTCAACTGAACTCGGAATTCCACGTCTTCCTGGCTGATAATGTGCAACTTCCAAGTTCCACGTGGATTCTCGCCGAAGAAATGCACAGAGACAAAGTCCCAGTCGAGAAGATCTTGGGTAGCGTCGACGGTCCGAAGGGGAAGAAGCTCTGATAAGGTCCCTTGCGGCGACTCCAACCTTATCTGAACTTGTCCACGATGGGGATGCACAATGGAAGCTTTCACAATGACTCGTTCCACCTTCGACACTTCAGAGCAATCCGAGAAGTCGACAACTCCCGACGGAAGCTTCGTCTTCTCGCATCTCTTCTGCTCTCCGACATTCTTCCAAGTCGCAGCCATTTCGACAAGTCTCTGAGCATCAAGAAGGCCGAATCCAACCTTCGGATGGAATCGGAGACCAGCACTGTTGGTGGTGAAGTCAACATCTTGGATTGCAGAGTGATTGGAAGAGTGGACGATGAGGTGTTGAACATCTCGTTGGGTTAGGGTGGGACTGGAAAATGGCTTTGAATTTAGAAGATACCACATGCTAATTGATTACTTTGCTTCCAGAGCCAGTGCAATGATTCCCGAGGCTATCGCAGCTGAAGCGGAAGATCCGGAGATTACTGAACACGTGGAATCGAGACCAGTTGTTTGCTGAAACGGATAATGTCCTCTTTACGATTCTTTAGCTCACAATCATAGAATCTCCACCGGAAACTGCTGCAATCACCGCCGAACATCCTTCCGCATAGTTCGCCGGCGCTCCATTCGACCCGACGACTCCGAAACTCATCGTGTACTCGTTGCTCACATATCCATCCAGTGCACAGTTGTCCCCGAAGGTTCCTCCGTTCCCACTCGCCCACACAAATATGTTTCCTTTCCCGTTTCGCCCGTGAACTGCTCCGTTTTTAATCGCCTCTTGAGTGAATGCAGCCGGCTTATCAGCTGTCTGTCCGTCGTCTTTGGGACCCCAGCTGACCGAATAGATGTCAATCTGAAATAGTCTAAAACTAAGAATGTTCAATGCCTTGGAAACTTACCAACTCATTGCGAAACGCCAACGCATCTCCTTCCAAAGCATCATTCAAGAAATCCTGCCCGAGAAGTCGAATTGCTCCGAGATTTGCTCCGTGGCCGACTCCCAATCCACACTGGTTTCCTTCCATTGACACGAGCCCAGCACATTGAGTTCCGTGTCTTCAAAATGTTCTTTTGAGTGACAACCTCACTGACTTTTCCGAACTCACTGCGTTTCCTTCGACTTTTTCGGGATCGGAAGACTCGCAAATCTCACAAAATCGAACGAGACTCTTGGAGAAAAAGCGCTTCTCAAATCAACGTGTCCCACGTCAACCCCATCATCCACAACGGCCACTGTGACCTGACTGGCGTTGAATCCAGCTTGCCAAGCTTCCTTGATCTTCATTGATGGCTTCAGATTCCACTGAATTCCAGTTTTTAGGTAAGAAAAGACAATCACTTTGCCTTACCACATGAATTGGAGCACCAGCAACCGCAATCGGAGCTCTCTTGTATCTTCTGAATCCGTGTAGCTTTTCGATGAACTGCACCTGCTGGCTCAGCATCATCTCTGCCACGATGGCATCTTCAATTCCACGTTTCCGCCTTCGAAGTCTTCTTCCGATGTACACGTCTTCATATGATTGCAATTTCCGTTCCGCTTCAAATCCATGACGTCTTCCGATATTCCGAGCATCGTGCTCATCAATCGATCTGATCCTAGCCAGAAATTGACCCGATTCATAGTCACTTTCAGCCAGAATATTACAAGTTAGAGCCCCAAAAAGCAGGGCTATCAGTGCGAGCCGCATAATCGATCGGCCAGGAATTCCAGCCAAATGACATTGATAAGATTGGGGAATGCACTGATAAGAAGTGAGGAAGTGACGACATTGACACTTTGCACAGTTTTTATTTCAGAATCACATGAAATTTTCTGTGACTTGGAGAATGCTGAACCTCAATCAGCACATGTTTTTTGAGCCGTTTTCAAGAACACCTGTCTGCCGGCTCCGCAAATAATTTCTTGTTCCAGCCGCGGAATTCGTTTCCCCTTGCAGCTGCCGGATGTGCTATATGCTAGGTTTGCCGAGACTTTGTTGTGTTACACATATTGCGGCAAGAGGAGTTGAAGCAGGAATGAAGCAAGAAGAAGATAATCCCCCTTTCTTTTCGTGTTGTCATCTTTCTTCTGGAGAGCCGAATATCAAGAGTTTTGATGACTTGAACACCGGGAATGATGATGGAGTTAAGTTAGGATCTTTAGGATGTTGGAGGGGAGAGGAACATCTGGAAGATCTAAAAGTTGGCAAAATCAAGGGAATCAGAAGGCAGAGTCAGACGATCAGATGCTTTTCTGGATATCCTCTGGAAGTCTGAACTCTAAAGTCTATTGGAGCACACTTCCTGAGAAGCTAGAGCTACTTCCTGATCGATCGTTGTATTTTGACCCATGCCCAGACCAAGTGTTTCTGTGTGTGTTATTACAATCAAAAACGCGGAAATCGGCTCCCAATCAACCCCGAACCTAAAAACTCCGCATCCCTTGTACTCGGCTCTCCCCGAGAGAAGCGCATCCCACATGCCACGAAGACATTCCTGCAATCAGAGAGACTCAGCACAAAATGCCGCCGGGATCCCGGACGGAGGAGGAAGGAGAAGCGCCGCGAAGGCAGTTGTTACTTTGGCAAAACGAGCAGAGAAGAGTTGTCTGCGTGTCGGCGGATCGTGCGATGTTTCCCGAGGCCGCCGAGCCTTACAGCATTCGGGAAGAAGCTGCCGGCGCACCCGCGGGAATGATTGTTTTCGTTGACGAGATGGAGACACACACGTCTCCCGACTATCTCTTTTTGAGACAATGATCAGAGAAGCGAGGAAGGGGAGGGAATGGACTATCCAGTTACATCGTCAACGATTTATGAGCACTTGAGGAGGAAAAGGGCAGGAGGAGGTGTTTCCTGGAACTTTACAGGTTTTTGGTACGATCTTTTTTGCCAACTAGATCAAGCTTCCCCTGGACAACACAACGATTGCAGAAACTTCGGAAGAATGGGTGACCTAGATGTACACCGCCAGCTTCTGATTCCAAGTCTCAGGAATTCAACAAGTCTTCTTCGTTCCAGCTTCTTTCTCCCAGCTTCCAGATCTCTGCACTCTTCCACTTCGCACCCAGTTCAACCCGATCTACCGTAACCTGTGCTCTCCGCGAGCTCATGCTCTTCCTGCTCTCGTCTCTCTCTCTCCCGATCCCATCGCCAACACCTTCATCGGTTTTTTCGCCGTGCTCTTTCTCTGCCGCTCTCCACCCGACGCCACAGCAGCGTAGGCGTCTCTCGTCGGCCGTGTATTCCCGGGATTCTTCACGCTTTACACCACGTAAAAAGGGGGCGTGGCCTGAAGTGCCAACCGGGCTGCCGAGCTGCGGCTGCCGAAGGACCCAACAACTCGACACTCACCATCGCATCGCACACCTCGACTAGGGAGCACACATAGTGAGGACGAAGCGATAATCATGGAGCACGAGAAGGACCCAGGATGGCAATACCTCCGCCGCTCGAGAGAGCAAATCATGGAGGTGAGTTCTCAAACTTTTACCCTTTTCAAACTTTTTTCAAACTTTTCTCAACTTTTCAATCCATATTCTAATTCTTCCTCTTCGTATTCGATATTTCTCTTCTAAATGTCACCTTCCAGGATCAATCCAAGCCTTATGACTCCAAGAAGAACTGCTGGATCCCGGATGCCGAAGAGGGATACCTCGCCGGAGAGATCACCGCCACCAAGGGAGACCAAGTCACCATCGTCACCGCCCGCGGAAATGAGGTAACCATCTGAATTCTGGAAATCTAAACTCTGAGCTTTCGTTTATAGGTCAACCTCAAGAAGGAGCTCGTCCAGGAGATGAACCCGCCAAAGTTCGAGAAGACCGAAGACATGTCCAACTTGACTTTCCTCAACGACGCCTCTGTGCTTCACAACTTGCGTGCTCGTTACGCCGCAATGCTCATCTACGTGAGTGATTATCTGAACTGACTTCTGAATTATAGCTTTCCTATTCACTAGACCCTTATTTGCTCACAACTTCTTTTTGTTAGGATTCAAATTTTCAATTGAAAACCTGAAACTTCATTTCGCCACTATTCTCCATTTCCACGTCACGAACACCATTCCCTCCAACTCATCATCTTCGTTCTCTCTCTCTCCAGTCTCCCTGAAATCTTCTCTCTTGCCTGTTCTCATCAATTGAGTGGGAGTGCTCCTCTTATCTGCGTCTCTCTTCTCTCTTCTTCTCTCCCGAGTATTACACTGTGGGAGCTTCTGCCGCTGCCGCTGGCAAGCAGGAGCAAGAAAAAGAAGAAGCAAGAGAAGAAGATGGGGGCTAAGAGATTTTTCTCGGAAATTTGTATCGTATACCTCACAACGAGCGGAGGGAGCATTGAAACGAAGCACATGCTTGAGATGAAGGGGAATGAGAAGCTAATAGGAATTAGGGACCAAATTGGGATTCTGAACATTCTGAACATCCACGATTCCAGACCTACTCCGGACTCTTCTGCGTCGTCATCAACCCATACAAGCGTCTGCCGATCTACACCGACTCGGTCGCTCGCATGTTCATGGGCAAGCGTCGTACTGAGATGCCACCCCACTTGTTCGCCGTCTCTGACCAGGCCTACCGTAACATGCTCCAGGACCACGAGAACCAGTCCATGCTCATTACCGGAGAATCCGGAGCCGGAAAGACTGAGAACACCAAGAAGGTTATTGCCTACTTCGCCTCCGTCGGAGCCTCCCAGCAGGAGCAGGCCGGAGGAGCTGCCCCTGAAGGCAAGAAGGTCACCCTTGAGGACCAGATCGTCCAGACCAACCCCGTCCTCGAGGCCTTCGGAAACGCCAAGACTGTCCGTAACAACAACTCTTCCCGTTTCGGAAAGTTCATCCGTATCCACTTCTCCAAGCACGGACGCCTCGCCTCTTGCGACATTGAGCACTGTAAGTTTCCACCTCGTCCAGGATCCTTGTCTCATTCCGCTCTTTTTCAGATCTCCTCGAGAAGTCTCGTGTCATCCGTCAAGCCCCAGGAGAGCGTTGCTACCACATCTTCTACCAAATCTTCTCTGACTTCAAGCCAGAGCTCAAGACTCAACTCCTTCTTGACAAGCCGCTCAAGGACTACTGGTTCGTCGCCCAGGCCGAGCTGACCATCGACGGAATCAACGATACCGAGGAGTTCCAACTCACCGACGAGGCCTTCACCATCCTCAACTTCTCTGACACTGAGAAAATGGACTGCTACCGCCTCATGGCTGCCCTCATGCACATGGGTAACATGAAGTTCAAGCAACGCCCACGTGAAGAGCAGGCCGAGCCAGACGGTACCGATGACGCCAACAAGGCCTCCAACATGTACGGAGTCAACGAGGAGGAGTTCCTCAAGGCCCTCACCAAGCCACGTGTCAAGGTCGGAACCGAGTGGGTGTCCAAGGGACAGAACTGCGAGCAGGTCACCTGGGCCGTCGGAGCCATGGCCAAGGGTCTCTACTCCCGCGTGTTCAACTGGCTCGTCAAGAAGTGTAACCTCACCCTTGACCAGAAGGGAATTGACCGTGACTACTTCATCGGTGTGCTCGATATCGCCGGATTCGAAATCTTCGACTTCAACTCCTTCGAGCAGCTGTGGATCAACTTCGTCAACGAGAAGCTCCAGCAATTCTTCAACCACCACATGTTCGTTCTCGAACAGGAAGAGTACGCCCGTGAGGGTATCCAATGGGTCTTCATCGATTTCGGTCTTGACTTGCAAGCCTGTATCGAGCTTATTGAGAAGGTAAGCTAGCATCTCTAGTCTTCAGAAGCTTATCATCTAATCTTTCAGCCACTCGGTATCATCTCCATGCTTGATGAGGAGTGTATCGTGCCAAAGGCTACGGACTTGACCCTCGCCAGCAAGCTCGTCGACCAGCATCTCGGCAAGCACCCGAACTTCGAGAAGCCAAAGCCGCCAAAGGGAAAGCAGGGAGAGGCTCACTTCGCCATGCGTCACTACGCCGGAACTGTGCGTTACAACGTCTTGAACTGGCTCGAGAAGAACAAGGACCCCCTCAACGACACCGTCGTCTCCTGCATGAAGCAGTCCAAGGGAAACGATCTCCTCGTCGAGATCTGGCAAGACTACACCACCCAGGAGGAAGCTGCCGTCAAGGCCAAGGAAGGAGGTGGCGGCAAGAAGAAGGGAAAGTCTGGATCGTTCATGACTGTCTCTATGCTCTACAGAGAGTCGCTCAACAAGCTGATGACTATGCTCCACAAGACCCACCCGCATTTCATCCGTTGCATCATCCCCAACGAGAAGAAGGCCTCCGGAGTCATCGACGCTTCCCTTGTGCTCAACCAGCTTACCTGCAACGGTGTGCTCGAAGGAATCAGAATTTGCAGAAAGGGATTCCCGAACAGAACCCTTCACCCAGACTTTGTCCAGCGTTACGCCATCCTCGCCGCCGCCGAAGCCAAGTGCGACGACGATAAGAAGAAGTGCGCCGAGGCCATCATGTCGAAGCTCGTCAACGAGGGAGCCCTCAACGAGGAGATGTTCCGTGTCGGTCTCACCAAGGTCTTCTTCAAGGCCGGAGTTCTCGCCCATCTTGAAGATATCCGTGACGAGAAGCTCGGAAACATCCTCACCGGATTCCAGTCTCAGATCAGATGGCACTTGGCCATCAAGGACCGCAAGCGCCGTATGGAACAGCGTGCCGGACTTCTCATTGTCCAGCGCAACGTTCGCTCGTGGTGCACCCTCCGTACCTGGGAGTGGTTCAAGCTCTACGGAAAGGTCAAGCCAATGCTCAAGGCCGGAAAGGAGGCCGAGGAGCTCGAGAAGATCAACGACAAGGTGAAGGCTCTCGAGGAGTCGCTCGCCAAGGAGGAGAAGCTCCGCAAGGAGCTCGAGGAGTCCTCTGCCAAGCTCGTCGAGGAGAAGACCAACCTCTTCACCAACCTCGAGTCGACCAAGGGACAACTCTCCGACGCCGAGGAGAGACTCGCCAAGCTCGAGGCTCTTTCCAAGGATGCCTCCAAGCAGCTCTCCGAGCTCAACGACCAGCTCGCCGACAATGAAGACCGCACCGCTGATGTTCAGCGCGCCAAGAAGAAGGTTGAGGCTGAGCTCGAGGCCCTCAAGAAGCAGATCCAGGATCTCGAGATGAGCCTTCGCAAGGCTGAGTCCGAGAAGCAGTCCAAGGACCATCAGATCAGATCTCTCCAGGACGAGATGCAGCAGCAAGACGAGGCCATCGCCAAGCTGAACAAGGAGAAGAAGCATCAGGAGGAGATCAACCGCAAGCTGATGGAGGACCTCCAGGCCGAAGAGGACAAGGGCAACCACCAGAACAAGGTCAAGGCTAAGCTCGAGCAGACCCTCGATGACCTCGAGGATTCCCTTGAGCGCGAGAAGAGAGCCCGTGCCGATCTCGACAAGCAGAAGAGAAAGGTCGAGGGAGAGCTCAAGATCGCCCAGGAGAACATCGACGAGGGAGGCCGTCAACGCCACGATCTCGAGAACAACTTGAAGAAGAAGGAGAGCGAGTTGCACTCCGTCTCCTCCAGACTCGAGGACGAACAGGCCCTTGTCTCCAAGCTCCAACGCCAGATCAAGGACGGACAGAGCCGTGTCTCTGAGCTCGAGGAGGAGCTCGAGAACGAGCGTCAATCCCGCTCCAAGGCCGACCGCGCCAAGAGCGACCTTCAGCGCGAGTTGGAGGAGCTCGGCGAGAAGCTCGACGAGCAAGGAGGAGCCACCGCCGCCCAGGTTGAGGTCAACAAGAAGCGTGAGGCTGAGCTTGCCAAGCTCCGCCGCGACTTGGAGGAGGCCAACATGAACCACGAGAACCAGCTCGCCGGACTCCGCAAGAAGCACACCGACGCTGTTGCTGAGCTCACCGACCAGCTTGACCAGCTCCAGAAGGCTAAGGCCAAGGTTGAGAAGGACAAGTCCCAGGCCGTCCGTGACGCCGAGGACCTCGCTGCTCAACTTGACCAGGAGACCTCTGCCAAGCTCAACAACGAGAAGCTTGCCAAGCAGTTCGAACTCCAGCTCACCGAGCTCCAGTCCAAGGCCGACGAGCAGTCTCGCCAGCTCCAGGACTTCACTTCCCTCAAGGGACGTCTTCACTCCGAGAACGGAGACCTCGTCCGCCAGCTCGAGGATGCCGAGTCTCAGGTCAGCCAGCTGACCAGACTGAAGTCTCAGCTCACCTCTCAACTCGAGGAGTCCCGCCGCACCGCCGACGAGGAAGCCCGTGAGCGTCAGACCGTCGCCGCCCAGGCCAAGAACTACCAGCACGAAGTTGAGCAGCTCCAGGAGTCGCTCGAGGAGGAGATCGAAGGAAAGAACGAGATCCTCAGACAGCTCTCCAAGGCCAACGCCGACATCCAGCAATGGAAGGCCCGCTTCGAGGGAGAAGGACTCCTCAAGGCCGACGAGCTTGAGGATGCCAAGAGACGCCAAGCCCAGAAGATCAACGAGCTCCAGGAGGCTCTTGACGCCGCCAACTCCAAGATCGGATCCCTTGAGAAGACCAAGTCCCGCCTTGTCGGAGATCTTGATGACGCTCAAGTTGATGTCGAGAGAGCCAACGGAGTCGCCTCTGCTCTTGAGAAGAAGCAGAAGGGCTTCGACAAGATCATCGACGAATGGAGAAAGAAGACCGACGACCTGGCCGCTGAGCTCGACGGAGCCCAGAGAGACCTCCGCAACACCTCCACCGACCTCTTCAAGGCCAAGAACGCCCAGGAGGAGCTCGCTGAAGTTGTCGAGGGACTCCGCCGTGAGAACAAGGGACTGAGCCAGGAGATCAAGGACCTCACCGACCAGCTCGGAGAGGGAGGCCGTTCCGTCCACGAGATGCAGAAGATCATCCGCAGACTCGAGATCGAGAAGGAGGAGCTCCAGCACGCTCTTGACGAGGCTGAGGCTGCCCTTGAGGCTGAGGAGAGCAAGGTTCTCCGCGCCCAGGTCGAGGTCTCCCAGATCCGCTCCGAGATCGAGAAGCGCATCCAGGAGAAGGAGGAAGAGTTCGAGAACACCCGCAAGAACCACGCCCGCGCCCTCGAATCGATGCAGGCTTCCCTCGAGACCGAAGCCAAAGGAAAGGCCGAACTTCTCCGCGTCAAGAAGAAGCTCGAGGCTGACATCAACGAGCTCGAGATCGCTTTGGACCACGCCAACAAGGCCAATGCTGATGCCCAGAAGAACTTGAAGAGATACCAGGAACAGATCCGCGAGCTGCAATTGCAGGTCGAGGAGGAGCAACGCAACGCCGCCGACACCCGCGAGCAGTTCTTCAACGCCGAGAAGCGCGCCACCCTTCTGCAATCCGAGAAGGAGGAGCTTCTTGTCGCCAACGAGGCTGCCGAGAGAGCCCGCAAGCAGGCCGAGTACGAGGCCGCCGACGCCCGCGACCAGGCCAACGAAGCCAACGCCCAAGTCAGCAGCCTTTCGTCCGCCAAGAGAAAGCTCGAGGGAGAGATCCAGGCCATCCACGTAAGTTTCCAATCAACCCTATCCCTCCTAAAGATCCTCGTTTCAGGCCGACCTCGACGAGACCCTCAACGAGTACAAGGCCGCTGAGGAGCGCTCCAAGAAGGCCGTCGCCGACGCCACCAGACTTGCCGAGGAGCTCAGACAAGAACAGGAGCACTCGCAGCACGTCGACCGTCTTCGCAAGGGACTTGAGCAGCAGCTCAAGGAGATCCAAGTCCGTCTTGATGAGGCTGAAGCTGCCGCCCTTAAGGGAGGAAAGAAGGTAAGCAGAGAAAGGTTCAGCCGATTCTGAACATTGTATTCCAGGTCATCGCCAAGCTGGAGCAGCGTGTCCGCGAGCTCGAGTCTGAGTTGGACGGAGAGCAGCGCAGATACCAGGATGCCAACAAGAACCTCGGAAGAGCCGACAGACGCGTGCGCGAGCTTCAATTCCAGGTCGACGAGGATAAGAAGAACTTCGAACGCCTGCAAGACCTGATTGACAAGCTCCAGCAGAAGCTCAAGACCCAGAAGAAGCAAGTCGAGGAGGCTGTAAGTCATCGTATCCCTCTGAACACCGCCTAACTATTTGTTACAGGAGGAGCTCGCCAACCTGAACCTGCAGAAGTACAAGCAGCTCACGCACCAGCTCGAGGATGCCGAGGAGCGTGCCGACCAAGCCGAGAACTCCCTCTCCAAGATGCGCTCCAAGTCCCGCGCCTCCGCCTCGGTCGCCCCAGGACTCCAGAGCTCCGCTTCGGCCGCCGTCATCAGATCCCCATCGCGCGCCCGTGCCTCTGACTTCTAAACGCCGCCAGCTCCCTACCCTCTTTCATGCTTTCCCTGTGCTCCCTATCAAGATGACTTCTAATCATCTTCCTTTTTTTGTTATCCCCTGCCCCCCAAAAAACTTCTCTTAATTTTGTTTTCTAGATTCTTTTGTGTCCCCAAATCCCCCCACTCTGTCTGACTCTATCGAGTATAGAAGGAACTGTGTAGATTTTTAGATGCGACCCTAATTCCCAAAACTTTGTAATAAATGTGCTCCCTCCCCGCTCCCAAATCAATCAATTCTATCAATCTACGCGTTCTGTGTACATCATTTTTTATATGTTTCCCTTTTTATTGATTTTTCTCACATATTTCGGATAAAAGAATCGCTATCAAACGTTTGAGTACTTTGGGATTACTGTATCGGATGACCAAGCATGCCAGCAGACGGGCGACTCATTTGTTTACATTAAACTGAATACCGAAGAGGCCAGCTCGCCTTCTGCCACTTTGCAGCAGCAACCAGACGCTTTTTGTACAAGTTGAGTGATACTCCTTTTCTATTTGCATTTGTAAAACATTCCAATAACAATCTGATTCAAACTTCCTTTAGTCTCACTTCTCAGAAGCTTTTTAACCTTGAAACTGAAGTCTTCATGTACTTCATGTCACTGTGAATTCTCCCACAACAGCTGCTTTACATCCTTTTCCTCTCCACCCCTTCTACTTACCATCCCACTAACCTTACTCTAGTCGTCTGCCTATTTCGCAACATCATGCCGTGCCCGCACTGTCCTCACTGTCAAAAACAAGCCGCTGAAGAAGAAGCATTAAAAGCTTTGCTCGCCGAGCAGCAAATCAAAGGTTTTCGATTTGGGAAGGGAATTTTTTGGAAAATAAACTTTTTAGAAGAGCCAAGCGACAGTTTCGAAGACGTTCTCCAGCCGACTGCAGCAGAAGAGATTCCAGAACTCAACCCGGCTCAGCTATCCATTGCCCAAGAGATTTTCAGCACATGGGAAACACAACGGCTTCATCTCATCGAGGGAATCGCTGGAATTGGGAAGACACACCTTCTGAATGCCATCGGAATCTCGCTGCGAAGTAACCTTCTCCTCTATTTTATCTCTTGACCATCAATTTTTAGATGTCAATGTCAAAATCGCGCAGGTTTCTCTCAGCGCTCATGCGTCACCAAGTGGTAGAACTCTTCATTCTCTAATCCATGCCCCAGAAGACGAACTTCTTGATGTCAAAGTGATTCTGATTGATAACGTGAATCAGGTCACGGATGACTTACTCAAAAGCCTCAGTGACCGGTTGAAAAGAGTGATGAACACTAGAGACAATGTTCTCTTTGGTAGAAAAGCAGTGGTGATGGCTGCAGATTTTGGTTTATGCCTTCCGTACTGCGACGATTGGAATAAGAAGGCGCATGCAAGCCCGAAGTACTTCACGTCAGGTCAAGAGTTCAAGAAGCACAAGCTTCCGACCACTGTTGCTCCTTGGAATCTGATGATAGAGGAGATCCGCAAGACACCAAGGATTGAGCTCCCGGAGAAAAAGATTGTGTATGTTTTCATTTTTGTGTTTGGAGATAAACTTCTACTTCTTTAGATCCGACCTGGATTCACTGATCAACTTCACTTTCGGAGATCTTTTCGACCAAGTTCCCAATGAGAACTCGATCCTGCTTGCCCCACGGAAGAAAGATGTCGAGCTTCTAAATAGAGAAGTCCTGGACCGAATGGATGGAAGAGAAATTAATCTGGAAGCCAAGTTCAATGGTCACGTGATCAGAGGTGACCTGGATCTTCATGAGATCAGAGTGAAAGTAGGTCACCAAGTCAAATTGATCGAAGATCTGATGATCCAAACTTCAGAAAGACAGCATTCTGATCCTTGAGGAGAAGTTTGAGGATCTATTCAAAGGAACACGGCTTCTGTTGGAGGATCACACCAGGACACACTTGAACTGCAAAGTTCTGGACGGACCACGGAAGGGAGAACAAGTGGATATAGAGCGGGTCGAGAGGAAGATCGGTGCCAACTTCCAGGAGAGCCAGCAATGGGTCCGTCAGTTCCCAGTGACTCTGTCATTCGCCATGACAATTCATGCAGCTCAAGGTCGTCGATTCGATCGAGTCGGCTGCTTCAAATTGGAAGAGATCTTCGAGCATGGGATGGCATACACTGCCATGTCACGCTCCAAAGACTTCCGAGTGCTGACTCCGGTTACTGTAGTACCCAACAAGATAGATTATAAGTTATTGTAATCTAGTGTCGTTTTCCCTTTCTTGTTTACTTTTTCTCAATGCTAATGCTCACGCTATCGTTTTTCCTCTTTCCGCTTTACACTCAAACACTTTTTATCAATCGTTCACTTTTCTCTCCTCCTCGTGACCCAGTTTCTCTTCCCAATAAATCTTTCTTTCAGAACAGCCTCTAACATGCCAAAACTAACCCGGCGCTTGTCAGGTAGCGAGCTACGCAAGGAGTTTGTGAGCTCAGTGATTCAGGAGGGAGTGGAGAACATTCAAGAACGATTAGAAGAGCTTCACTTCCCAATGTGTGAAGACTTTCTGGAGGATGGGTTGAACTTGACCCAAGCCAAAAGAAAAGTTCTCCATGAACTGGATCAAAGTTTTATGAAACAAGGAATCAATTCTGGGCTTCTGAAGGCGACGGTTCCAAAAACTCCTTCCGAAAAAGACTACAAACTCTGGGATTCTCAAAAGAGAATACACGACTTGATTGTGAACAGCAACACCAACTTCCTTATCACTGGCCCTGCCGGAAGTGGAAAAACTCGACTGTTATCAGTGATAGCTGAGAAGATGAGAAGTTTGTTTGTGAGGTGTTCAAATAGTTTACTACTCTGTCAATTTTCAGTTAACAAGAGAAACGTGGCTGTTACAGCAATCAGTCCACTACTGGCTTCCCAATTCCATGATAGCATAACTTTCTCCGACTTTCTGACATCTGAATATGTTGATCTTGACGTCATTTTCATTGATAATGGAAATCTGATTCCGGAGACAAGTTTGAAAGAGTTGGACGCAAAGCTGAGAAGAGACAACGATTCTGAAGAAGTCTTTGGCGGGAAGCAAGTCATCATCGCCGCCGATTTCCAGCAATGTCTCCCGATCGCGAAAGGATGGCCGAAGTTTGTGGACTCAATTGAAACCTCGGAATTACTCGGAAACTTTTCAAGTCTTCAATTGGAATCTTCGATGAAGTTAATTCTGAAATCAGAAAACTTTGTTGAACTCTGCGATAAGCTGATTTTGGAAACGCTCGGGTCAATGAACCATCCTCAGAAGTTTGAGGAACGAGTCCTCTTGGCACCGAAGAATGCCGACGTGGATTTTCTTAACAAGAAAATTCTTGATATATATCCAGGTAACAATTAATATAACACAACTTCAAACTTTTACCTCGATTGTTTTCCAGGAGATACTGAGAACTTGTACAGTCTGAGTAAAGCAACTTCAATGAATGGAAATCGGCTCCACAACAGAAATCTCTACAGAACCGACTGCCGAGGACTGGAGAAGCATCGGATTGAGTTGAAGCCCAATGTGATAATCTCGTTGACAAGGAATCAAGGAGATATTCCAGCTGGAACTAGACTGATCTACTTGGAGAAAACTGGAGGCTTTCTGTTGTGTCAAGTGCTCTCTGGTCTGAAGAAAGGTCATCGAGTTCAAGTGCACCCCTATCAGCACTCTTCTACGGTATCCGGAAGCCCTTTCGGACCTTTCAAGATCGAGCGAAAGCAATTTCCGATTCAACTCGCGTTCGCAATGACCATTCATAGAGCTCAAGGACAATACTTTCGGAAAGTCGGGCTGTACAACATGGATGGAATCTTCTGCTACGGACAGGAACGCGTTGCTATCACCAGGTGCAGGAACACTGAGAAGCTGCGAATTCTTGTGGAAAACTCGAAGACTCTGAAGACGAAGCTGAACTCTCTGAACTGACCTCCATCTCTCTCGATCTCTCCTTCTCCCACTATCTCTCTGTTCACACGCATACACACACGTAGAGCTACGTAACGTACCTAGACCACAACAGTCCTGTTTGCCATGGCCCCTTCGAACGTCGTTCAATCAATAAATCTTTCTTATCCTACTTTTGCTCCTATTTTAACATACAGCAAACTTGAGGACAGGTAAGAACTTTTTTGTGAAAGAATTAATTCACTCACAGGATATCCCGCTCAACATTTTATTCAGAAAAAGAATAGCCAAATGGATTCCTGCTCTCAGGGTCACTCAAAGAGAAGCCCCTTTCATATTCGAGACAGTATCACTATCAAGTGAAGACTGGAAAAACTACCAAATTCAATTTGACGGCGTCATTTGGCGGTTCACAACGGAAAACAATCAAATTTGGACAAGAGGATCGAAAATGAACCTTGTAAATGAGCAGGGAATCATTCTGAAGCGAAACCTCGCTTATTCTAATATGAACAATATTGTGAGATACTTTTTGAATGGGAGAACTCTTAGAGTCAACAATTTCCGTAGTGATGGCGTGAGTAAAGAGTTTTTTGAAAGAATAAAATTCATTCTTTAGTATTATGAAGTCTGGCCAAGATTCCATACGATACCAATTATCGAAAATCTTCGGATAAGTCAAAGGGACTATTTAAAGAACTGTCTGGAATCGTTTTGGAATACTAAGGTTGGCAGTTTAGAACTACATCAATACCTGGATGAAAACATGACTGACCAATTATCAGTAAGTTATTTCTTCTTTCTTTGAAAATGCAATGTAAATCTGTGAAAATGTAAAAATAAATTAATATTTGTTTCTTCCAGAATATCAAATGCGATGATGTAAAAATCTATGCGCGAAAGATAGAATTCGATGTATCGTATGTATCGCTGCCTTTCAAAAAGCTGCAAGTTTACGAGAGCTATCTGAATATTCGCAGATTTTGTGATTCTGTTGAAAAGTATAGAGAAGGGCGCCACGAGGAGGGATGTTCTTATACTGGAATTTATACGGATATAAATTCCATAAATACGGAGGACGCTGATGAGTTGTGGATCAGGTTGAAGTACCAATTCTCAGTCAAAGTTGAACACAAGTGAGTGGAAATTGACTGAAAGATTTAAAAACTGTTCAAGGAATTTCCTTGTCATTGGTACTGATAAACCTGGTCGTGATGTGCTTGTGGAACGATGGGAAGAACCTTATTATGAATGTTATACACACAGTGTAAGAGTAGTTGAAAATTTCAACGAAGTAAGTTTCTCTCTGGTAAATGCTTAGTAGAAAATGTACTCGTTTCAGAAACAGAAACGCGCCGAACACAGTTACATAAGGAAAACCTTCAAAAAGTACAAGAAATTGTTATTGTTTTTAGTGATCTTCATCTTCTTGACTCTTCCCTTTCTAATATCTCTTCCTTTTTGTCCGGTTTTTCTTTTCTATTTCTCGTTCGGTACTCTTTCTACTCTCTCTTTCATCGTAATTTCATCAAGGTCGACTCCACCGCCATTTCCCGTCTGACAAAGCTTGCCTAGATGCATCACAATAGTGACGGAGACATCTTCTGTGTGTCCGTTAGTTGTTCGTTTCGCACCGTTTTCCAGCCGGACTGTTTTCATCATTCTCTCACAGAGAAGCCAGCTAGTCACCCCGCACCGTCCACGTAGTTTCTGAAACGTCAGAAAAATCTTATCAATCTCTAACCACCCCACGAAAGTGTCCCCTCTCCTTTCGCTTTTTCACCCATTATGGTAGAACATGAAATTTTGGAACTTTTGGGGCACTCTTTCTGCCGAGTTTCTGAAGATCTGCTCTTCAAAAGACACCAAACGGTTCTTCATCAGTTTTCATTGGCTGTCACACGGTTGATACTGTTGGATACCCCTTCCCCCTCACAGTTGAACGTGGCACCAAGAACTTTCAACGCATTCAAATCTTCGTTGTTTCCTCACGTTGAAAACCGCGAAATTCAATATTGCTCTTGGCCGACATGGGCGTTTTCAGAAATGCACCTGGGAAAAGGGGCATAAAACACACGAATTGCGCGCCTGTCCGGTTCACAGAATAAGGATCCCTTATCAAAATCTTGTGCACCGTGCGGGAAGAATTCCTGACTAAAAACGACGAAAATGGTCGACTAGAAAACGCTGCGGACATACACACAGAATTTGTCGTTTAATAATATTTACAATTAGTAAATTTCCCCATCAATGCTTCATGACTCTTTTCTGCACTCTTTAGATTCGCTCTCTTTCTGATTTCCATTCCTTATTTCTATACCGCCAACTCCCAATCATATATCCAATCGTATTATTCTGTCAAATCGGAAGTACATGTTACCTCCTTACCAATCATTCGTTTTGTTCACTTCCTTATATTCGCGAATATCTTCGCGGACATCCCAATCAACCACATCTACTATTTGAAAGTCGCAGATGAACCCGCATACATTGACGGACCATTCTATTACTACACCCACACTTACATCGTTCTTTCTGAAGTGATAAACTTTGTGATTCTACTATTCTCAACTTATTTACCCTTGACATCAGTTATCATAATGTTAATTTATTATCTGATGAAGAAATACTCCATGACATTTTTGGAAGTGTTGCAGAGTGGTCGTCGTCTGATCCGGAAACACTTTCTATAATTTTTTTGAATCTATATCGTGGTAAACTAGCATTTGCATCTGTACAGCTCCTTTTCTCTTCTTCTTCTCTCTTTTTTTTCGACGACAGTCTGGTTAACCAATAAAATGTTACCTTTTCATCAAGTTTGGTTCGCATTTTATGAAGAGGAACATTGGTCTTCTCTTGTTCGTTACTCAATGTAATTTTCATTGTAAACATGAATCTAGCTCCTGAGAGCAGTGTGAAGGAGTTGTACGCAATGTTAAGAGAGCCAAGGTCTGGCCATGTACTGAAGCACTGAAACACCAAAGCACCGAAGCACCGCAAGTGCTCTTTGACCTCAAGAAAGGCCATCGAGTTCAAACTGTAACACATGGTTGGAATCTTCTGCTACGGACAGGAACGCGTTGCTATCACCAGATGCAGAAACACTGAGAAGCTGCGGATTCTTGTGGACAACTCGAAGACTCTGAAGACGAAGCTGAACTCTCTGAACTGACCTCCATGTCTCTCGATCTCTCCTTCTCTCACTATCTCATCATCTCACTGTTCCCACGCATACACACACGTAGAGCTACGTAACGTACCTAGACCACAACAGTCCTGTTTGCCATGGCCCCTTCGAACGTCGTTCAATCAATAAATCTTTCTTATTCTACTTATGCTCCTATTTTAACATACAGCAAACTTGAAGACAGGTAAGAACTTTTTTGCGAAAAAATTAATTCACCCCTCACGACATGCTCAACCTTTTTTGCAGAAAAAGAATAGCCAAATGGATTCCTGCTCTCAGGGTCACCCAAAGAACAGCCCCTTTCATATTCGAGACAGTATCACTATCAAGTGAGGACAGGATAAACTACCGTATTCAGTTTGACGGTGTCATTTGGCGATTCAAAACGGGAAACAATCGAATTTGGACAGATTACTCGAAAATGAATCTTGTAAATGAGAAGGGACTCATTCTGAAGCCAAACCTCGCTTATTCTAATATGAACAATATTGTGAGATACTTTTTGAATGGGAGAACTCTTAGAGTCAACAATTTCCGTAGTCATGGCGTGAGTAAAGTTTTGTGAAAGAATAAGATTGATTCTTTAGTATTATCAATTCTGGCCAGAGTTCCATACGATACCAATTATTGGCAATCTTCGAATAAGTCAGAGGCACTTTTTAAAGAACTGTCTTGAATCGTTTTGGAATACTAAGGTTGGCAGTTTAGAACTACAGCAATACCCGAATGAAAATATGACTGACCAACTATCAGTAAGTTATTTCTTCTTTCTTTGAAAATGCAATGTAAATCTGAAAAAATGTAAAAATAAATTAATCGTTGCTTCTTCAGAAGATCAAATGCGATGATCTAAAAATTTATGTGCTACCGATACAATTTGATGTTTCCTACGTATCGTTGCCTTTCAAAAAGCTGCAAGTTTACGAGAGCTACCTGAATATTGGCAGATATTGTGATTCTGTTGAAAAGTATAGAGAAGGTCGCCACGAGGAGGGATGTTCTTATACTGGAATTTATACGGAGAATGCCGATGAGCTGTGGGTCAGGTTGAAGTACCAATTCCCAGTAAAAGTTGAACACAAGTGAGTGGAAATTGACTGAAACATTTAAGAACTTTTTCAAGGAATTTTCTCATCATTGGTACTGATAAACCTGGTCGTGATCTGCTTGTGGAACGGTGGGAAGAGTCTTATAGATGTTATGGATACAGTGTAAAAGTGTTTAACAATTTCAACGAAGTAAGTTTCTCTCTGGGAAACGTTTAGTATAAAATGTACTCACAAAACAGAAACGAAAACAGAAACGCGCCGAACACAGTTACCCGAGGAAAACCTTCAAAAAGTACCAGAAAGGGTTATTGTTTTTTTGTTGTGTTTTGTTGTTTTTTATGATGGCATTCATCTTCTTCCTGACCCTTTCCTTTCTAATGTTTCTTCTTTTTCGCTAGGCTATTTTCTATTTTATCGACATACCCCTCAATGCTTCACAACTCTTTTCTGCATTCTTCAGACTCGCTCTCTTTTTGATTTCCATTCCTTATTTCTATACCGCCAACTCCCAATCATATATCCAATCGTATTATTCTGTCAAATCGGAAGTACATGCTACCTCCTCACCAATCATTAGTTTTGTTCACTTCCTTATATTCGCGAATATCTTCGCGGACATCCCAATCAACCACATCTACTATTACAGTACTTTATTATCCAACTATGTACAACTTATTTGCCTTTCACATCATCAATCATAATTCTTTTGATGTTGCCTCGTTTTTTGAATTTTTGAATGAAGGTCTGGGGAAGCACAAGATTTTATTGAAACCCAACTCACAAGGCACCAAGGAGACATACCAGAAGGAAACCAACCGACCTAACGGAAGAAAACTGGAAGCTTCCTTCAGTACCAAGAGCTACATATCTCTCGGTGTCTCCTTCTCTCTTTCGCTCACTAGCAACCTTTTAGCAGAAAAAATTGATAAAAACCATATTTTGAAAAATCAATTTAATATTTTATAGAAAGAGAATAGCCAAATGAATCCCTGCTCTCTTTTTTTCCTGCTCCTGCTCTTCTCTAATGAAATGTTTATTCTCGATGAGTTTTTACAAGTGATGTTCAGTTTTTCGAAAATATCTCGTCAGGAAAAAATTTTATCGGCTTGTCATCAACTGAACAGTTGTTCAGGAGACAATTTCCCATTGATTGATACCCTAACCTGCCTGCTCGAAAAATCATTGAAGATTCCTATGAGTAATGTTGGCAAATCACGAATGACTTTTTCAGAAACCTCTTTGTGTGAGGCTCTTGTCCTTGTCCTGTCGCCTTTTAACTCAACCTCTGAGTGCTCAAACATGGAGATACATCTTTCTCCTACATTTTATTTCCAAACTTGTCTTTTTTTTCCGTTCGAATTTCTCCGAAGAATCATCAGAATGCAGCGAAAACCGTTCCAACGCGTTCTGTCGGCGAGAGAGTGGCCGCCGCCAGAGAGACGACAGACGACGTGCGGTTTCGCTGGAGCATTCTTGGTGCTGGAGAGGTGCTGGAGAACTGCACCAATTTTTGAACAGACAATAAATACTACTTATACACATACATCGTCTTTTCTGAAGTAACAAACTTTATGATTCCACTATTCTAAACTTATCTACCCTTTACATCAGTTATCATAATCATACTCTCTTATTATTGCCGTCCCGCGGCGAGTCATTTCTTGGGTCTCGCCACGAAAACGATTTCAGGCTGAAATACTGCTTTTGGGCAAGGTTCTGACCAAAAATCCGAAAGCACGTTATTTTTCACTAAATATGGATGGAAAATGCTGAAATGGGTTGGGAATCGACTGAATTTGTGTATTCTAACCCGTTTTCATTTAAAAGTATGAAAAAAACCTTGCCCAGAAGCCAAATTTTAGCCAGGAATCATTTTCGTGGCGAGACCCACCAGGTGACCCGCCGCGAGAAGGCAATAGTATCTGATGAAAAAAAAATACTCCATGACACTTTTTGAAATGTTACAGAGTGTTCCTCATCTGCTCCGGGAACACTTTATTTTATATCAATTTTTGAATCTATATTGTGGTAAACTAGCATTTGCATCTGTACAGCTTCTTTTCTCTTCTTCTTCGACGGCAACCAATAAAATGTTACCTTTTCATCAAGTTTGGTTCGCATTTTATGAAGAGGAACATTGATTTTCACTTATTTGATACTCAATGTAATTTTCATAGAGAACTTCGGAGGATTCTTACACACACGTAGAGCTACGTAACGTACCTAGACCACAACAGTCCTATCTACCATGGCCCCTTCGAACGTCGTTCAATCAATAAATCTCTCTTATCCTACTTATGCTCCTATTTTAACATACAGCAAACTTGAAGACAGGTAAGAACTTTTCTGTGAAAGAATTTATTCACCCCTCAGGACATCCTCAGCCTTTTTTTCAGAAAAAGAATAGTCAAATGGATTCCTGCTCTCAGGGTCACCCAAAGAGAAGCCCCTTTCATATTCAATTTGACGGTGTCATTTGGCGGTTCAAAACGGAAAACAATCAAACTTGGACAAGAGACTCGAAAATGAATCTTGTAAATGAGCAGGGAATCATTCTGAAGCGAAACCTCGATTATTCTAATATAAAAAACATTGTAAGATACTTTTTGAAGGGGAGAACTCTTAGAGTCAACAATTTCCGAAGTCATGGCGTGAGTAAAGGGTTTTGTGCAAGAATAAGATTGATTGTTTAGTATTATCAATTCTGGCCAGAGTTCCATACGATACCAATTATCGGCAATCTTCGGATAAGTCAAAGGGACTATTTGAAGAACTGTCTGGAATCGTTTTGGAATACTAAGGTTGGCAGTTTGGAACTACAGCAATACCCGAATGAAAACATGACTGACCAACTATCGGTAAGTTATTTGTTTTTATAATTGGAATGTGGAATGAATTAACCTTTGATTCTTTCAGAATATAAAATGCGATGATGTAAAAATTTATGTGCGACCGAAACAATTCGATGTTTCCTACGTATCGTTGCCTTTCGAAAAGCTACAAGTTTACGAGAGCTATCTGAATATTGGCAGATTTTGTGCTTTTATTGAAAAGTATAGAGAAGGGCGCCACGAGGAGGGATGTTCTTATACTGGAATTTATACGGAGAATGCCGATGAGCTGTGGGTCAGGTTGAAGAACCAATTCCCAGTCAAAGTTGAACACAAGTGAGTGGAAATTGACTGAAACAATAAAGAACCTTTTCAAGGAATTTTCTCGTCATTGGTACTGATAAACCTGGTCGTGATCTGCTTGTGGAACGATGGGTAGAACCTGTTTATAAATGTTATGGACACAGTGTGAAAGTGGTTGAAAATATCAACGAGGTTCGTTTCTCTCTGGGAAACGCTTAATAGAAAATGTACTCGTTTCAGAAACAGAAACGCGCCGAATACAGTTATCCAATGGAAACGTTCAAAAAGTACCAGAAAGTGTTAGCATTCTGCTTCAGTGAGGGCATACTGTCCTTCATGATGACAGCATTCTTCTTCCTGACCCTTTCCTCACTAATATCTCTTCCTTTCTGCTCGGCTACTTTCTATTTTATCGACATCCCTATCAATGCTTTACAACTCTTCTCTGCATTGTTCAGATTCGCTCTCTTTCTGATTTCCATTCCTTATTTCTATACCGCCAACTCCCAATCATATATTCAATCATATTATTCCGTCAACTCAGAAGTACATGTTACCTCCTCACGATTCATACGTTTTGTTCACTTCCTCATATTCGCGAATATCTTCGCGGACATCCCAATCAATCACATCTACTATTTGAAAGTCGCAGATGAACCCGCATACATTGACGGACCATTCTATTACTACACCCACACTTACATCGTTCTTTCTGAAGTGATAAACTTTGTGATTCTACTATTCTCAACTTATTTACCCTTGACATCAGTTATCATAATGTTAATTTATTATCTGATGAAGAAATACTCCATGACATTTTTTGAAGTGTTGCAGAGTGGTCGTCGTCTGATCCGGAAACACTTTTTTTTCTATGCATTCCTTGAATCTTTTTTGCTGATTGACTTTGATTGATTGAAAATTGACTAGCATTTGCACCTGTACAACTTCTTTTTCCTCCTTCTTCTCTCTTTATTTCCGACGGCAGTCTGGTTAACCAATAAAATGTTACCTTTTCATCAAATTTGATTCACATCCTATAAAGAGGAACATTGATGTTTTCTTATCCGAATTTTCTTATTCGGCCGAACCTTCCATCCTCAATGTAACTTTCAATGATAACGGGAACCTGGCTCTGGAGACAATATGAGGGAGTTGGACCCACTAATGAGAACAGAGCCGACTACTGCGGTCTGGAGAAGCATATGTATTAAAACCCAACTCACAAGGAACCAAGGAGACATACCAGAAGGAAACCAACTGACCTATCGGAAAAGGGTCTTCTGAAGACGACGGTTCCAGAAGCTCTTTCCGAAAAAGACTACAAACTCTGGGATTCTCAAAAAAGAATACACGACTTGCTTATGAACAGCAACACCAACTTCCTTATCACTGGCCCTGCCGGAAGTGGAAAAACTCGACTGTTATCAGTGATAGCTGAGAAGATGAGAGGTTTGTTTGTGAGGTGTTCAAATAGTTTACTACTCTGTCAATTTTCAGTTAACAAGAAAAACGTGGCTGTTACAGCAATCAGTCCACTACTGGCTTCCCAATTCCATGATAGCATAACTTTCTCCGACTTTCTGACATCTGAATATGTTGATCTTGACGTCATTTTCATTGATAATGGAAATCTGATTCCGGAGACAAGTTTGAAAGAGTTGGACGCAAAGCTGAGGAGAGACTACGATTCTGAAGAAGTCTTCGGCGGGAAGCAAGTCATCATCGCCGCCGATTTCCAGCAATGTCTCCCGATCGCGAAAGGATGGCCGAAGTTTGTGGACTCAATTGAAACCTCGGAATTACTCGGAAACTTTTCAAGTCTTCAATTGGAATCTTCGATGAAGTTAATTCTGAAATCAGAAAACTTTGTTGAACTCTGCGATAAGCTGATTTTGGAAACGCTCGGGTCTATGAACCATCCCCAGAAGTTTGAGGAACGAGTCCTCTTGGCACCGAAGAATGCCGACGTGGATTTTCTTAACAAGAAAATTCTTGATATGTATCCAGGTAACAATTAATATAACACAACTTCAAACTTCTACCTCGATGGTTTTCCAGGAGATACTGAGAACTTGTACAGTCTGAGTAAGGCAACTTCAATGAATGGAAATCGGCTCCACAACAGAAATCTCTACAGAACCGACTGCCGAGGACTGGAGAAGCATCGGATTGAGTTGAAGCCCAATGCGATAATCGCGTTGACAAGAAATCAAGGAGATATTCCAGCTGGAACTAGACTGATCTACTTGGAGAAAACTGGAGGCTTTCTGTTGTGTCAAGTGCTCTCTGGTCTGAAGAAAGGTCATCGAGTTCAAGTGCACCCCAATCAGCACTCTGCTACGGTATCCGGAAGCCCTTTCGGACCTTTCAAGATCGAGCGAAAGCAATTTCCGATTCAACTCGCGTTTGCAATGACCATTCATAGAGCTCAAGGACAATACTTTCGAAAAGTCGGGCTGTACAACATGGATGGAATCTTCTGCTACGGGCAGGAACGCGTTGCTATCACCAGATGCAGAAACACTGAGAAGCTGCGGATTCTTGTGGACAACTCGAAGACTCTGAAGACGAAGCTGAACTCTCTGACCTGACCTCCATGTCTCTCGATCTCTCCTTCTCTCACTATCTCATCATCTCACTGTTACACACGCATACACACACGTAGAGCTACTTAACGTACCTAGACCACGACAGTCCTGTTTGCCATGGCCCCTTCGAACGTCGTTCAATCAATAAATCTTTCTTATCCTACTTTTGCTCCTATTTTAACATACAGCAAACTTGAAGACAGGTAAGAACTTTTTTGTGAAAGAATTAATTCACCCCTCACGACATCCTCAACATTTTTTGCAGAAAAAGAATAGCCAAATGGATTCCTGCTCTCAGGGTTACTCAAAAAAATGTCCCTTTCATATTCGAGAAAGTATCACTATCAAGTGAGGACAGGATAAACTATCATATTCAATTTGACGGTGTCATTTGGCGGTTCAAAACGGAAAACAATCAAAGGTGGACAGAAGGCTCAAAAATGAATCTTGTAAATGAGCAGGGACTCATTCTGAAGCGAAACCTTGCTTATTCTAATATAAACAACATTGTGAGATACTTTTTGAATGGGAGAACCCTTAGAGTCAACAATTTCCGAAGTCATGGCGTGAGTAAAGGGTTTTGTGCAAGAATAAGATTGATTGTTTAGTATTATCAATTCTGGCCAGAGTTCCATACGATACCAATTATCGGCAATCTTCGGATAAGTCAAAGGGACTATTTGAAGAACTGTCTGGAATCGTTTTGGAATACTAAGGTTGGCAGTTTGGAACTACAGCAATACCCGAATGAAAACATGACTGACCAATTATCAGTAAGTTATTTCTTTTTTTAATTGGAATGTGGAATGAATTGCTTCTTTCAGAAGATCAAATGCGATGATGTGAAAATCTATGTGCGACCGAAACAGTTTGATGTATCATACGTGTCGTTGCCTTTCAAAAAGCTGCAAGTTTACGAGAAATATCTGAATATTGGCAGATTTTGTGATTCTGTTGAAAAGTATAGAGAAGGGCGCCACGAGGAGGGATGTTCTTATACCGGAACTTATAAGCATATAAATTCCATAAATACGGAGAACGCCGATGAGGTGTGGGTCAGGTTAAAGTACCAATTTCCTTTAAAAGTTGAACACAAGTGAGTGGAAATTGACTGAAACATTTAATAACTTTTTCAAGGAATTTCCTTGTCATTGGTACTGATAAACCTGGTCGTGATCTGCTTGTGGAACGATGGGAGGAGCCTGGTTATAAATGTTATGGATACAGTGTAAAAGTGTTTAAAAATCTCAACGAGGTGAGTTTCTCTCTGGGAAACGTTTAGTATGAAATGTACTATTTTCAGGAATATAAACGCGCCGAATACAGTTACAGGAGGAAAACCTTCAAAAAGTACCAGAAAGTGTTATTGTTTTTTTGTTGTTTTTTGTTGTTTTTTATGGTGACATTCTTCTTCTTTCTGACCCTTCACATTCTAATGTTTCTTCTTTTTCGCTAAGCTACTTTTTATTTCATCGACATCCCCATCAATGCTTTACAACTCTTCTCTGCATTCTTCAGATTCGCTCTCTTTTTGATTTCCATCTGGTCCAGAAGCACTTACTATAACTTTTTTGAATCTATATTGTGGTAAACTAGCATTTGCATCTTTACAGCTTCTTTTCTCTCCTTCTTCTCTCTTCATTTTCGATGGCAAGCTGGTTAACCAATAAAATGTTACCCTTTCATCAAATTGGATTCACATCTTATAAAGATCAACATTGATTTTCTCCTATCCGAATCTTCCATCCTCAACGTAACTTTCAATGATAACAGGAACACAGGATTGTAATAAAACCCAACTCACAAGGAACCAAGGAGACATACCAGAAGGAAACCAACTGACCTATCGGAAAAAAGGGCTTCTGAAGACAACTGTTCCAGAAGCTCCTTCCGAAAAAGACTACAAACTCTGGGATTCTCAAAAGAGAATACACGATTTGATTATGGACAACAACACCAACTCCCTTATCACTGGCCCTGCCGGAAGTGGAAAAACTCGACTGTTATCAACATAACTTTCTCCGACTTTTTGACATCTGAATATGTTGATCTTGACGTCATTTTCATTGATAATGGAAATCTGATTCCGGAGAATAGTTTGAAAGAGTTGGACGCAAAGCTGAGAAGAGACTTCAATTCTGAAGAAGTCTTCGGCGGGAAGCAAGTCATCATCGCCGCCGATTACCAGCAATGTCTCCCGATCGCGAAAGGATGGCCGAAGTTTGTGGACTCAATTGAAACCTCGGAATTACTCGGAAACTTTTCAAGTCTTCAATTGGAATATTCGATGAAGTTAATTCTTGCTGCGAATACACAGAACCTAAAGATCTCCGTTGTCGCAACTCTTTCGTATCCTACGATCTCCTGGATCTACGACTACTGCTTCTCTTCTTCAACGGTCTCTGTTCAAGGATCATCGCCCTCTGCCATCCCTCAGTCATTGGAGTCCACGCGCAACTACTACAGCAAAGGATGCTTCTTCTCATGTGAACTTCCCAAAGTCAACTACTGCCGCTCGCCCTGCCTCCAACTCAGCGCCCTTGGACTGACCCCGTCGACGTGGCATCGCCTATGAGGACCAGAAGAAGGATCCAACATCAGTTCCGCTTTGAAACTCCGCTTCGACTCGGGCTCGCACTTGTACTGTAATTTCCCTTTATCCCAATAAATGGTTGTCACTCTAACTCGTGTTAGTGTCTTGGTTTAATCCCTCTCTCGCTCGCTCTCGCTCCCATTCATTCAGAATACCTTTTGAATCTCTAACGCATTCTACCCTTCCGAGAACCCCTCTCGCAAAAATTCTAAAATCAGAAAACTTTGTTGAACTCTGCGATAAGCTGATTTTGAAAACGCTCGGGTCTATGAACCACCCTCAGAAATTCGAAGAAAGAGTCCTCTTGGCACCGAAGAATACCGACGTGGATTTTCTGAACAAAAAAGATTCTTGACAAGAATCCAGGTAAGGAATCTTCTTCTACGGACAAGAACGCGTTGCTATCACCAAATGCAGAAACACTGAGAAGCTGCGGATTCTTGTGGACAACTCGAAGACTCTGAAGACGAAGCTGAACTCTCTGACCTGACCTCCATCTCTCTCGGTCTCTCCTTCTCTCACTATCTCATCATCTCACTGTTCACACGCATACACACACGTAGAGCTACGTAACGTACCTAGCCCACAACAGTCCTATCTACCATGGCCCCTTCGAATGTCGTTCAATCAATAAATCTTTCTTATCCTACTTTTGCTCCTATTTTAACATACAGCAAACTTGAAGACAGGTAAGAACTTTTTTGTGAAAGAATTAATTCACCCCTCACGACATCCTCAACATTTTTTTCAGAAAAAGAATAGCCAAATGGATTCCTGCTCTCAGGGTCACTCAAAGAGAAGCCCCTTTCATATTCGAGACAGTATCACTCTCATGTGAGTACTGGAAAAACTACCAAATTCAATTTGACGGTGTCATTTGGCGGTTCAAAACGGAAAACAATCGGTTTCGGACAGAAGACTCAAAAATGAATCTTGTAAATGAGCAGGGACTCATTCTGAAGCCGAACCTTGCTCATTCTAATATAAACAACATTGTGAGATACTTTTTGAAGGGGAGAACTCGTAGAGTCAACAATTTCCGAATTGATGAAGTGAGTAAAGAGTTTTGTGAAAGAACAAATTTGATTCTTTAGTATTTTGAATTCCGGCCAGAGTTCCATACGATACCAATAATCGTCAATCTTCGGATAAGTCAAAGGCTCTATTTAGAGAAATGTCTGGAATCGTTTTGGAATACTAAGGTTGGCAGTTTGGAACTACATCAATACCCGGATGGAAACATGACTGACCAACTCTCAGTAAGTTATTTCTTCTTTCTTTGTAAATGCAATGTAAATCTGTAAAAATGTAAAAATGTAAAAATAAATTAATATTCGTTTATTCCAGAATATCAAATGCGATGATGTAAAAATCTATGCGCGACAGATGAAGTTCAATGTTTCCTACGTGTCGTTGCCTTTCAAAAAGCTGCAAGTTTACGAGAAATATCTGAATATTCGCAGATTTTGTGATTCTGTTGAAAAGTATAGAGGAGGGCGCCACGAGGAGGGATGTTCCTATACTGGAATTTATACGGATATAAATTCCATAAATACGGAGAACGCCGATGAGGTGTGGGTCAGGTTGAAGTACCAATTTCCTTTAAAAGTTGAACACAAGTGAGTGGAAATTGACTGAAACATTAAAGAACCTTTTCAAGAAATTTTCTTGTCATTGGTACTGATAAACCTGGTCTTGATCTGCTTGTGGAACGATGGGAAGAGCCTGTTTATCAATGTTATACACACAGTGTAAGAGTAGTTGAAAATTTCAACGAGGTTCGTTTTTCTCTGGGAAACGTTTAGTATAAAATGTACTCGTTTCAGAAACAGAAACGCGCCGAATTCAGTTACATAAGGAAAACCTTCAAAAAGTACCAGGAAGAGTTATTGTTAGTTATGATGACAGTCTTCTTCTCCCTGACCCCTTTCTTTCCAATATCTTTTCTTTTTTTCGCGGCTACTTCCTATTTCATCTACACCAGAAGGCCAATGTCGGCTCCGCCGCCATTTCCCTTCTGACAAAGCTTGCCTAGATGCATCACAATAGTGACGGAGACACCTTCTGTGTGTCCGTGAGTTTTTTTTTTCATTTTTTTTTCTCGACTGTTTTCATCATTGTCTCACAGAGAAGCCAGCTAGTCACCCCGCACCGTCCACGTAGTTTTTGAAACGTCAGAAACAATCTTATCAATCTCTAACCACCTCGCGAAAATGTCCCCTCTCTCTTTTCGCTTTTTCACCCGTTGAGATTGAACATGAAATTTTATGCGCGGAACTTTTGGAGACACTCCTTCTCCCGAATTTCTGAAGATCTGCTCTTCAAAAGACACCAAACGGTTCTTCATCAGTCTTCATTGGCTGCAACACGGTTGATAACCCGTTCCCCTTACAGTTGAACGTGGCACCAAGAACTTTCAACGCATTCAAATCGCGACGGCATGAATGCACAAACCTCTTGCAGCTGGGAGCGATAGAACCCGTGTTTCCCGTTCCTCATTCCCTAACAATGCATCTGCTAACTTCAGCACCGAAGCGCGCGAACTGAAACCGTTTTCTTCGCTGGAGTATCCAACTTGCGCACCAAGCGACAGAACTCTTTTTGTTTGCCTTCCGGTCTCGGCTCACCTCCGCCTGGTTTTTTCGCCTCCGGCAGTGTGAACCGTCACTTTCGGCTCCGTTGTTTCCTCACGTTGAAAACCGCGAAATTCAAAGTTGCGCGTGGCCGACATGAGCGTATTTAGAAATGAACCTGGGAAAAGGGGCCTAAAACACACGAATTGCGCGCCTGTCCGGTTCACAGAGAAAGGATCCCTTATCAAAATCTTGTGCACCGTGCGGGGAGAATTCCTAACTAAGAAAGACGACAATTGTCGATTAGTTGCCGAGAAAACGCTGTGGACATACACATTTACGAACTGACATACACACAGAATTTGTCGTTTAATAATAGTAAAGATACCCATCAATTCTTTACAACTCTTCTCTGCATTCTTCAGATTCGCTCTCTTTTTGATTTCCATCTGGTCCAGAATCACTTTCTATAACTGTTTTGAATCTATATTGTGGTAAACTAGCATTTGCATCTGTACAGCTTCTTTTCTCTTCTTCTTCTCTCTTTATTTTTGACGGCAGTCTGGTTAAACAATAAAATGCTACCTTTTTCATCAAATTTGATTCACATTTTATGAAGAGGAACATTGATTTCCTCTCCATTTGATACTCAATGTAATTTTCATTGAGAACATGAATATGGCTCCGGAGAGCATAGTGAAGGAGTTGTACGCAATGTTGAGAGAGCCAAGGTCTGATGATGTACTGAAGCACTGAAACACCGAAGCACCGCAAGTGCTCTCTGACCTGAAGAAAGGCCATCGATTTCAAACTGTAGAACATGGATGGAATCTTCTGCTACGGGCAGGAACGCGTTGCTATCACCAGATGCAGAAACACTGAGAAGCTGCGGATTCTTGTGGACAACTCGAAGACTCTGAAGACGAAGTTGACCTCCATCTCCATCGATCTCTCGATATCTCGATCTCTCACTGTTTCACACGCACACACACACGTAGAGCTACGTAAAGTACCTAGACCACAACAGTCCTGTTTGCCATGGCCCCTTCGAATGTCGTTCAATCAATAAATCTCTCTTATCCTACTTTTGCTCCTATTTTAACATACAGCAAACTTGAAGACAGGTAAGAACTTTTCTGTGAAAGAATTCACCCACAGGATATCCCAAAAGCTGAAAATGTTTCCAGAAAAATAATAGCCAAATGGATTCCTGCTCTCAGGGTCACTCAAAGAACAGCCCCTTTCACATTCGAGACAGTATCACTATCAAGCAAAGACGACATAACATTCCAAATTCAATTTGACGGTGTCCTTTGGCGATTCAAAACGCAAAACAATCGAAAGTACACAGATGGTTCGAAAATGAATCTTGTAAATGAGAAGGGATTCATTCTGAGACCAAACCTCCCTTATCAAAGTTTTATCAACATTTTGAAATACTTTTTGAAGGAAAGAACACTTAGAATCAAGAACTTTCGAGTTGATGAGGTGAGCAGAAACTTTCAAAGCAAAATAATATTAATGTTCCAGTTTTTTCAATTCTGGCCATCTTACCATAACATACCAATCATCGAAAGTCTTCTAATAACTCAAATACACTATTTAGAAGACTGTTTGAAATCGTTCCGGAATACAAAGGTTGGCAGATTACAACTGCATCAATACTTAAATGGAAACATGAATGAACAACTATCAGTAAGTTATCTCTCTATTATTCAAAAATGAAATGTAAAATCAATTAATATTCAATTCCTTTTTCAGAAGATCAAATGCGATGATGTAAAAATTTATGTGCGACCGAAACAATTTGATGTTTCCTACGTATCGTTGCCTTTCAAAAAGCTGCAAGTTTACGAGAGCTATCTGAATATTCGCAGATTTTGTGATTCTGTTGAAAAGTATAGAGAAGGGCGCCACGAGGAGGGATGTTCTTATACTGGAATTTATACGGAGAATGCCGATGAGCTGTGGGTTAGCTTGAAGTACCAATTTCCAATCAGGGTGGAACACCAGTGAGTAATAAAACTCAAAAAAAAAACAAATAACAATTTCTTGAAGGAACTCCCTTATTATTCGTACTGATAAACCTGGTCGTGATCTGCTTGTGGAACGATGGGAAGAGCCTGTGTATAATTGTTATGGACACAGTGTAAAAGTGATTGAGAATTTCAGCGAGGTTCGTTTCTCTCTGGAATCGCTTAGTAATGTACTCGTTTCAGGAACAGAAACGCGCCGAACACAGTTACCCGAGGAAAACCTTCGA
>LR539432.1:246-30995 GCA_900536315.3 Caenorhabditis becei | reverse complement strand
AATGGATTCCTGCTCTCAGGGTCACTCAAAAAAATGTCCCTTTCATATTCGAGAAAGTATCACTATCAAGCAAAGACAGGATAAACTACCATATTCAATTTGACGGTGTCATTTGGTGGTTCAAAACGGAAAACAATCAAAGGTGGACAAGAGACTCGAAAATGAATCTTGTAAATGAGAAGGGACTCATTCTGAAGCCAAACCTCACTTATTCTGATATAATCAACATTGTGAGATACTTTTTGAAGGGGAGAACACTTAGAGTCAACAATTTCCAAAGTCATGGCGTGAGTAAAGGGTTTTGTGCAAGAATAAAATTGATTTTTTAGTATTATCAATTCTGGCCAGAGTTCCATACGATACCAATTATTGGCAATCTTCGGATAAGTCAAAGGGACTATTTAAAGAAATGTCTGGAATCGTTTTGGAATACTAAGGTTGGCAGTTTGGAACTACATCAATACCCGAATGAAAACATGACTGACCAATTATCAGTAAGTTATTTCTTTTTTCAATTGGAATGTGGAATGAATTGCTTCTTCAGAGGATCAAATGCGATGGTGTGAAAATCTATGTGCGACCGAAACAATTTGATGTTTCCTACGTTTCGTTGCCCTTCAAAAAACTGCAAGTTTACGAGGAATATCTGAATATTGGCAGATTTTGTGATTCTGTTGAAAAGTATAGAGAAGGACGCCACGAGGAGGGATGTTCTTATACTGGAATTTATACGGAGGACGCCGATGAGCTGTGGGTCAGCTTGAAGTACCAATTTCCTTTAAAAGTTGAACACAAGTGAGTGGAAATTGACTGAAACAATCAAGAACTTTTTCAAGGAATTTTCTCATCATTGGTACTGAAAAACCTGGTCGTGATCTGCTTGTGGAACGGTGGGAAGAACCTGTTTATAAATGTTATGGACACAGTGTGAAAGTGGTTGAAAATATCAAGGAGGTGAGTTTCTCTCTGGGAAACGTTTAGTATAAAATGTACTCATTTCAGGAACAGAAACGCTCCGAACACAGTTATCCAATGGAAACCTTCAAGAAGTACCAGAAAGTGTTAGCATTCTGCTTCAGTGAGGGCATACTGTCCTTCATGATGACAGCATTCTTCTTCCTGACTATTTCCTCACTAATATCTCTTCCTTTCTGCCCGGCTACTTTCTATTTTATCGACATACCTATCAATGCTTTACAACTCTTCTCTGCCTTCCTCAGATTCGCTCTCTTTCTGATTTCCATTCCTTATTTCTATACCGCCAACTCCCAATCATATATTCAATCGTATTATTCCGTCAACTCAGAAGTACATGTTACCTCCTTACCAATCATTCGTTTTGTTCACTTCATTATATTCGCGAATATCTTCGCGGACATCCCAATCAACCACATCTACTATTTGAAAATCGCAGATGAACCCACATACATTGACGGACCATTCTATTACTACACCCACACTTACATCGTCCTTTCTGAAGTGACAAACTTTGTGATTCTACTATTCTCAACTTATTTACCCTTGACATCAGTTATCATAATACTTGCTTTTTATCTGATGAAGAAATACTCCATGACATTTTTCGAAGTGTTGCAGAGTGTTCGTCATCTGATTCGGGAGTACTTTCCTTTCTATGCATTTCTTGAATATCTATTGCTGATTGATGATTGATGAAGATTGACTAGCATTTGCATCTGTACAACTTCTTTTCTCTCTTCAGAACAGAAAACAATGAAGTCTGGTTTCAAAATTCTCTTTTGAAAGACGACTATACTTCAGAATATCAAATGCGATGATGTGAAAGTCTACCTGCGTGTGCGGAGAACCAGCTTTTCCTATGTCACATTGCCCTGCTATCTGAATATTCGGAGATTTTGTGATTCTGTTGAAAAGTATAGAGAAGGGCTCCGCGAGGAGGGATGTTCGCCCAATAAATACATGGAAATTATTTTAAAAAGACATATTTATTATCATTCTTATCATAGAAAGTTCAATTCGAATGGTTCAAATCACCGCCTTGGTGTAATCCATGGTAAACGACTTGTGTGCCAACTGTGCATTACTATCCAGAAGCTTCTTGGTTGTGAAGTAGTTGAGCATCACCTCATGAACAAACAAGTACTGCAAATCCGTCTGGATCGAGTTGTTGCGTTGGTCCCGAATCTTCTGCAGGATCTTATCACTTTCCTCAATGGGCTGCCCAGTGAGCCACTGATCCATGATGTACTCGATCATCACCACCGATCCGGTACGACCAATCCCGGCGGAGCAGTGGACGACAATGGGTCCCTTGGAAGGCCGAGCCTTCTCCAGAAGCTCAATGATCGCCATGTCAGCAGCTGGAACTCCACGATCCGGCCAGTCGACCCAGTGGTAGTGAGTGGTCTTAATCGACGAATCAGCACCTTCCACGTAGACAATCGTTTCTTCAACTTCCGCTTTGACACCTTTTGCTCGGAACTTGAACTGAAACACAATAACATAAGGATGGAACTACCAAGAATCTCGCTTACCGTTCTAAAAGACTCTAACTTGACTGTCACTTTATTCCCAGCCTCCTCAAACTCCAGAGAATCTTTTTTCTTCGTTGGAAAGTATTCATAGCACTTTTTCGCGCCCTTCTCTACCAAATTGCACAACATGAAGATGGTCTCGACACGATCCTGCAGGCACATGAACCAGAAGTCCGCGCATGTCTTCTCAAGTGGCGCCTGGGTGCAGATGAAGCGTTTTGGGTTGGCCGGAGTGGCCACGTAGTTGGCGTGGATGTATTCGTGGGGCCACGGGGAGCCCAACTTCACACGGTTGTTGTCCAGACATCCCACGTCCTTGTACCGATTCTTCCCGTACTCCTGAGCCTCTTTGAACGCCTTCATCTTTTCAAAATCGTTGAATCGCTTCATGCTTGCAAACTCGGAACGCAATCCATGAACCCCTTTGTCCAACGTCTTCACTGTGAACTTCACGATCTGCCTCTTCTGCTGCTTCTTCTCCATCGTCGTCGGCGCCTCCTCGTGCATCGTCTTCGTACTGTCATTTTTCACATTCTTGGTTTTACGCTCTGAACAAGTTGAACACGTCGAAGGTTTCTGTGAAGACGTGCTCACTTTGAACCGAAGTCATCTGTCAGCGTTTCGAATTTCCTTCTTCACGAAGCAACACGTTTCTAGAAATAACAAAAAACTTTCAACGTGTTCTTTTTTTCCTTTTTTTCCTTTTTTTTCTCGATTTGTTTTTTGTTTCACGTGACACGTGTCCCTGCTGCTGATAGCAAAAACAGAAGCTCCTCGTCATTGCTAGCAGTCGTTGGAATTACACAACTAAAAATTCCTACTTTCACTACAAGCTATAACTTAAGGCCAAAAAAAAAAGAAAACAGATATGATGGTGAGTTTCCCAGAAGTTTCTAGAAACCATTTATAGCTTCAGGGCAAGGGCTACAATGATAAAGAAGCTAGTGCCGAAAAGCCCGACGCCCCACGTAGCAAGGAGTTCCCATCGATCCGCATCGACAAGACGCAGAACATGGACGAGGCCGCCTCCGATGGCAAAAAGTCTGTGAAAGTAGAGAATTGTGTGACCTGGAGCCAGAACATGCTCCAAAGTGCCCGTATCAGCACTTTCACCCAAGAGTATCGTGATAATAAGGAGTACAAACCGCCGGTGACCCACCTGGTTTCGGAGAAGATGGGCGAGAAGAACCGCTACCGCCACATCTACTGTGCCGACGAGAACCGAGTGATTCTCCAGGACCGTAGCAAGGATAACGACTACATCCACGCGTCGTGGATGAAGATGCCTGATGACGTTCGGTACATCTCGACCCAGGGGCCCATCGAAAGAACTCTCGAGGACTTCTGGCACATGATATATACTGAGAAGGCTCCGACAATTGTGATGCTCTGCAACTACATCGAGGACGAGCAGGAGAAGTGCCACCGCTACTTTGATGCTGACAAGGAGCAGAAGTTTGGCGAGTACAAAGTGAAAGTTGTGGAGAAGACCGTTGAACTGTTCAAACCGGTCAAGTACACGGTCCTCCAGGTTACGAAGAAGTAGGTCAACAGGCATCAGACATCCTTAAATCCTCGTTTTCCAGAAACTGCGAGCCGCACTTGGTGCACCACTACTGGTATTACGACTGGCACGATCAGGTCGCTCCGCTCGACCCCATTCCAATGGTCAAGATGTACAGGGCGGTGTTGAAGAAGGCCGGCAACAAGCCGACAGTCGTCCACTGCTCGGCTGGCGTCGGAAGAACTTCCACGTACGTCGGGATCCACTTCGCGGTCTGCATGATTATTGAAAATCCGAACGTCGGGATGGTTGAGATCCTCAGAGGGCTTCGCAAAATGCGTCTCGGCTCGATCCAGAGTCAGCTGCAATACGTGTTCCTGGTCTGTTGTCTCATCCAGTTGTTCATCGACGAGAAGTACATCGAGAGAGATGAGCTGTTCGAGTTTCTTCTCAAAAAGTACTCCGATGTCACGAAGAGAGTCACGAATGCCATCGAAGCACAGGAGAATCAAAACAAGAAGCAGGAGGAAAGAGAGTTGAAGAAGCAGGAGGAAAGAGAGCGTAAGGAGGAGAAGAAGGAGAAGGAGAGAGAGGAAAGAAGAGAAAAGGAGAAGGAAGAAGCGAAGAAGAAGGTGTCGGAGGTGCCGTCGAAGGGGAAGAACAAGGAGACGCCGTCGAAGAACCCGAAGAAGACCGACGACGGGAAGGAGACGCCGTCGAAGAACCCGAAGAAGACCGACGACGGGAAGGAGACGCCGTCGAAGAATCCGAAGAAGGCCGACGACGGGAAGGAGATGCCGTCAAAGTTCCCGAAGAAGGCCGACGACGGGAAGGAGATGCCGTCAAAGTTCCCGAAGAACCGCGAGGCACCGTCGAGGGACGCCAAGAAGGAGGAACACACGATGGACGAGGCGAAGACTAACCATGAGAAGAAGAGCGATCATCCGCGCAGAGACTCGACCACTTCGCCTAGCGTCGTTGGCAGACTGGTGGGTGTTCTGGTGTTCTGGTGATCTTTGAAATCATTTTACAGACTCAATCCGGCAAGGAGAGATCCAAGTACCAGAAAGTCGAGAAGAACCCGAAGAACCCGAAGGCACCACCCAAGAAGAGCAAGAAGAAGCCGAACATCTTCGGATTCTGAATTTTCTCTTTTCTTCTGGCCATGAATTTTATAAAAAGAATGAAGAATTTTGTAATTGATAGGATGTTTTTTTGAGAACGGGAAAGTTGGTAAAACATGCAGACTCATTGCATTGCAGAGAAATATGGGAAGGAACAATAGTATTTGAAAAGTAAACGAGGATTCAAGGATGTCTGATGCCTGTTGACCTACTAAATCCGGTGGTTTTATTGGGAATTCTCGAAAAGTAGAAGTTTTCGTGACTAGGTCCAGTTGACAAAGTTGATCAGCGTAAAATTTCCTATCGATCCATATAATTACATGCCACTTTTGATCAACTTTTACATTTTTGAAAATTTCAAAAATGGAAAATGGATTCGGGGTCAAATTTCAAGAAAAGTGGTTTTCATGGGAAAATTCTGAAATAAATTTTTTTGGATAGCTAATGATTGATAATCGCCATGAGCCAATTTGTAGACCTCTTCTTCTTATCAAATTTGTGAAAAAAATCAAAGTTGCACACACAGTTTTGTAGTTTGTAGTCTGTGAGAAATCCGGTGGTTTTATTGGGAATTCTCGAAAAGTAGAAGTTTTCGTGACTAGGTCCAGTTGACAAAGTTGATCAGCGTAAAAATCCCTATCGATCCATTCAATTACATGCCACTTTTGATCAACTTTTACATTTTTGAAAATTTCAAAAATGAAAAATGGATTCGGGGCCAAATTTCAAGAAAAGTGGTTTTCATGGGAAAATTCTGAAAAAAATTTTTTTGGATAGCTAATGATTGATAATCGCCATGAGCCAATTTGTAGACCTCTTCTTCTTATAGAATTTGTGAAAAAAATCAAAGTTGCACACACAGTTTTGTAGTTTGTAGTCTGTGAGAAATTCGGTGGAATTATTGGAAATTCTTGATTGGAGAAAGGAATCGATTGGAACAGGTGGGCAGATGGTCCATTGATGACAGATGCTGTTGGCACTGGTGACTTACACACATGCTAAACTACAATGCTCATGAGCAGTCTCAAGCTTCTCGAAGTCTTGGGCTAACACATTCTGTTGTTTGTATTCTGAAAATGGCTAAACGCCATCTATTGATTATAATTGGTCACACAACATCGAATGTGAAAAGTTCGACAAGAATGTCATAAGTTTATCTTATTTAAAAACGGGGATCAGATATGGAAATCAAAAGATTAGCTACCCGCATATTGCACATAGAAACGATTTCTTCTGATGGGTTTCGCTCGATTTGAGCATAAATACTGAAGATTTGAAAGTGAAAACAAGTCAAGTTTAGGTGTGCATTTCGAAGAAGATGGACGCCAGTGTAGTCAGGAACTTTTGGGTCCGTCGGTTGACCTCATTCTGTGCCACGGAGCCGGGGACGTTCTTGTTGGCTGCCAAGGAGCTGCCGCCAGCGAACTGGAATTTAGTTTACTGGAACTCTACATTGAAACTGGGACTTACCAATGTGTTCAAGCTCTTCGTCATTTTGCAGACTTGATAGTGCGAGCTGAGCATTTCGATGACGGCAGTGTCGAAGATGAACTCAGAGCAATTCGCACCGACATCTCTCGTCTCGTTGTTTCGCAACATTTGCATCGCCTTCTGATACTCACTATTCCTTCCCGTCTTCATCAACTGACACGTCAGAAGTGCCAGTGTCAAGTAGCCGGAATGCGTCAGACAGATTCGCAACCGATGGAGCAGCGTGTCGTCGAAGATCAGAAAGTCGCCGGTGTTGATGTGGAACGACGGGGAGTGCGCGCAGAAGAACTCCATGTACTTCTTTCCAGCGCCCTGATAGTCCTTCTCGGTGTAGAGGAAGTCGGCGTACGTCCGAATGATGTCCGGATCGGTTCGAGAGACATTGTAGGCCTTTGCACAGACAAATCGGAGCAGTTGACGGACGTCTTCCATAATTTGAACATCCAGCTTCGGTCTGGAAAATTCACAAGTTTTGAAAAGGTGTACAACTAAACTTGAAACTCACGCATTGGCATCTGGACTGTAAAGATGAAGAAGCTTCGCGTGGATCTTTTTGTGACTCTTCTTCTGTAGAGTCACTACCTTGTTGTGGAGGCAGACCACATAGGCGAGGATGAACTCCAGAAGATGCTTCTCACTGATCAGCTCCAGAAGATGGAAGATCATCGACAAATCCTTCCTTGCCGCCGGATTGTTTTTCTGGGCACTGTTGAACTTATCCGTCGCTGTCCGCCACAAGCCATCCGCGCACTTCTTCTTGGCAACCTGATCGTTGAGATTTGAGAAGTACGCTCCGAGAATTCGTGCAACTGGCACAGCCTTGAACACGTCGATCGATATGCTGGAATTGAAATACATGTTTCTAGAAAAGAAGCAGAGGAGTTTCAACTCACTGTCCTCCCTTATCCATCACCAGTTTAGCTTCTCCAATATTTAGCAGCAGGGCCAAACACTGATTGATCATCTTTCCACTGTTTTCAGTCGGTTTGAACTCTGACTTGAACAAACACGCCAGTTGTTCCGGATTCGGCACGAGAAGTTGACGTTCGTACGGTAGATGAACTTGATGGTTGCCGGCGTAAGCGTGAACATGGATCGTCTCGTAGGTGGCCTTGACGACAAGATCTTGAGATCCGAGCTCTCCATAATAGTCTTGCAACTTCTTCACAAACTTCTCCGTGTGTCTTAGCTTGCTCAGTTGCTCTAATTTTCCAAGTAGAAGCTGTTGGAGGGGGAGACTGGGACTGTTCGGATCGAGGGTATCACTCATAAACTCGGAGATCTGCATGGAATTCGGGAACCAGAATTGTCCGAGTTCCGCCGTACACAAAGGAAGTGCAACTTTGAGCTTCTCGAGATCAAAACTGGTGACGAGCGTCCAGAACGGATCGTCGCTTTGGATGAAGTCTGAAAAAAGCAAAAGGTTGGCCGAAGACTAGTCTGAATTGTGTTGGTGGGGCGATCGCACTCAGCGAACCTGCTAGCCGGAGCCGTTTCCAAACCCGCGCGGGGGAAACTTTTCTTCTACAGCTCCTCCTCTATTAGGATAGTGGAAGATCTCCTGGATCTCACGAGGGCTATCTCTCAGACCTTCCCGGGAGTGGTGAGGCCATTTCAGGCCTTTGTGTCTCTCCCAACCGCCTTCTTCCGGCCAACCTCACCGACGGAGTATGCGCGCCCCGCTATATAGCCTCGGTGTTTGCTGCAGCCGACCTCTCGCGGGTTCCGCCGGCCGCTATGTTTATGTGTGTGGAAGAGGGAAAGGGAGCGGGCGGAGGGCAGAGACCCAGCGTGCAGAGAACTACTCTCACTCCTCTGATAACCAAGTACACTCACTGTTCAACGAATTCAAAGTCGGAGCAGGTTCGATCGGAATTTGAGGTGATCTTTCGAAATATGATCTCAAATTCGTCACATCAATTCCTCCGCTCTCCAGCATACTCCTCAATTCGATTGTCGTCGCACACAAATACTGCAACTGTCCACAGATCGCCGACATCTTCTGCTTATTGTGCCGCACTGGCCCATCCAGAAGCTTCTTGAGCACTTTCACAAATCTCTCCTTCTGCGCCTTCGTTGTCAGCTTGTCACGGATACAATCCGGATATCCGTCTACTACTGACATTGCTGCATTCTCAGCTTGATAGACTTGTTTCAGCTGACCAGTCGTCTCCAAGGCTCCTCGATACCTGTAGTATTCACTCCTCCTGTAGATCGAAGAGTCATCCGAGAGAACTTTTTGGTCGAAAACGAATGGTTTGATGATAGTACTGCCATTAGCCGGTATAAAGGCTCCTTTCACATTCAGCATCATACTGTACGCCTTGAACACTTCCTCGTTGATTGCTACGACAGGATGCGGTACTGTAGGCTTCACTACTCGGGCTATTACTTTCCTGGCTTCTGTGAGTTCTCCAATTGTGAATAGGAAGGTGACGAGTTCAGAGAGACACTTGTTGGAGACGTCGGCAGCTGGCAATATGATCTTCTCCGCTTCAAAGTCTGGACTTGGATTTTGAATGAGCACGTTTCGATCTCCTAGAAGAGCTGCAGTCATGGCTCTGAAAGAAATCATAGCTTAATGAGTTTTGAGTCAACAAGCTCACTTCGGCGCCAATTCTGTGAACGGCTTCAGGAAGCACTGAATGCCGGGAACAATAACTTGTCTCGGTTCTTCACCCAGCTCTGTTATAAACGCCCTTGCTTTCGGCACATGTTCTCGCAACTCCTTGATCATCCTCTGAACTTTATCATGTCTCAACTGCGCCGGATCAGTTGGCATCAGCTGTCCGTTGCTGAAAGTCGACGGAATAGTGGCTCGCGGAGCAGGAGGTGGCAGTTGATTTCTTCTATCGATGGACAGAACGAATCTGTAGAACAGCCAGTTTCCGAATGTTGCATCCAGCTCTTTTTCGTTGTAAATTCCGTAAAAGTGGTCAGCAAGCACACGAAGAGTCAGCAGTTCGTTTCGACTGATGCTGGAAATGTCCACATTTTAAAAATAGTTTGAGATAAACTAACTTGTCAATGATATAATCAATATCATAATCCAATGCTGCAAAAGCGGCCATGGCACATAACCGCATACTCGCTGCTTTCCGTGCGAACAGTGTCAGCTCCTCAAGTGCCAGTTTTCCTTTCTCCTTCTCCCTATCCGCTAGAAATCCTTTTTCTGTGAATTGAATGCATAACCTCGGTAGCTCTAAAACATTTTCATAATTATCAGAAGCTTTGGATGTTCGAATTACGTTTCTTTCTCTCTGGATCGGCAACGGCCTTCGAGACAACAGTCGGGTCGACGAAGCATTCGAACCATGATAGATCAGAAGACACCTCAGGATATTCCATTATAGTTTTCCCATAGAAATTATAGTTTTGTAGGTTAAAACGAGCTGAAATTCAGAAACTTCAAGGATTTAAATACGTTGAGGTTTCGAATATAATTTCTTTTCCGAGAGGACTACACGGCCGTGTGGCCGAATTCGGCCAACACTTTTCTTTTGCGAATTTGGTCGAGTTTCAAGACTTTTTGAGGGGAATAAGTAAATGGGAACAAATCACCTAACTAGGATAACAAATTAGATATAATATTCACTTTATTACAAATGCAGTGGCTCCGGGAAAAGCTCTATAAGGCCGAAAAGGAAAAAAGTAGAAGACAAAGAGAAGAAATGGAAATGCGTAGATTCAAATACATGGGAACGAGAAGAGGTGTGGATTCAGCTAAAGCTAGGCATCATTGAGAAAGAATAGAGAACAAGAATCACATGCATGACATAATCAACTCATTAGTAAACGAAATGATCGATTTTTGATTTTATTAGTGGAATGCATATGGCATTTCTGAATTGAGTCGAGGGGAGGCTTATAGAGTTTTTAAATTTCGTTCGTATTGCTGGTGACGGCTGAGAATCCACCGATTCCATTCTGAGTCTCCTGCATCTTCTTCGTCATCTTCATCACGTTGAGCGTCGGGAAGTAGCCAAGTCCTTGCAGGAACAGCATCATGCTCTCCGTGACAGCATCCGGTCTGTCGTCGAGCACCAATCCGCACGAATCCGAAATCTTTATCCAGTCAGCGTGAGCGGGGTCCAACTTGGTGTTGACCTCCACGGTGTCTTCCACGTGGGCACTTCCGGCTCCGACAAGTTGGAGAACTGGAACTTTGAGCTGGACTCCGGTGGTTCCGTCGCGAGAAATTGGAAGCGGTGAGCGTTGAATGTATGCTTCGATGAAAGAAGCAAGGCTGTTCGGGTTCGGAAGATGTTGGAAGAAGACGCGGTACTGGCGGACTATATCCGGGCTGCAACGATCATAGTTGCGGCCGAAGTGATGCCACATGAGGTAGTCGACCGTGAACTTGGTCATTCCAACCTTTCGCAGGTAGGAGGCACTCCACTGAAATTTGAACGCTTTTATGGAAAAGCTGGATATTCAATACTCACCTTCTCGTACCCCCACTCGATCCATCCCGACTTTCCTGAACAACAATTAACAAGGATCAGAGCAATGACTCTGTTCTGATTCTGAGCCGCGTATCTCAGAAGAACGTTGGCTCCGACGCCGACACCGAATCCGATGAATTGATTTATCTTGAAATGATCCGCCACCGACTCAATTGTTTTCGCTATTCCGTCCATGGTGGGATAGACAAAGCTGTAGAAAATATGATGAGATTTCATCAGATTGATAAAACTTACTTGTCTTGCAGCGGCTGGGCATCCATCTCCTGTCCTGGAGCATTCACATTGTAGATGCAGAACTTGTCAGCGAACTCTGCGATCGACACGAATTGGAAGAAGTTTTGGAAGTTGCTTTCTGCTGGAAACGGACTGAAGTTGTAAAACTCCAAAACACAACACTTACAGTCAAGTCCCAGATCGTGGAAAGTGATCATCGGGACCTTTCTCGGGTCTTTCGGATCTCCATAAATCGAAACTTTCACCTGACCGAATGCAGTGCTGACTTTCTCTTCTGTGAGATTACTGGCAGCTTCATCCATCAACGGCTGCATATCGCGCGTAAACGAGTGCATCTCTATCGAAGCCATAGCGGTTCTGAAAGATTTCTAACTCAAGAAAGTACAGTTTTTAGGAGAAAATCAGCAACACGAGGTATCGGAAAGTACGACGAGGTGAACATATGATTGGACGGGAGTGAGCGATCGAAACGAGACAGCAAGGGGAACGAGGGTGCGCAGAGTGACCGGTTAGCGGCCGTCGGCGACGCGCTTTATTGATTCTGCTTTCTCTGCGTTGCCCAAGCCGAGATGGACGCGAAATAGCGTTGTCGAGACTTTAAGTTTACTAGGGCGCGTTTCCTAGTGGCTTTTGCAATGTGAAAAAGCTCAAAAGCCACGAGAAAAAGCTGGAAACGCAATGAAAACATTCTGAAAATTATAGATGGCCGAGAATCCGACACCTGCAACTTTTAGGCCAGTCGACTGGTTACGGTGTTTGCTGTCTAACTTTTCTTATCATTCGCTTTCTAACCATTTTCTTATCATCGCTGAACACTCTCCATTGACCATATCAGTAGAGTTGTGTGTGTTGCAGAAATTCTACGCAAAATGGCCACCGTCGTCTCCAGCAACAAGAGTTTTAATGGAAAACAATATGTGTACAAGCACAACAGGTAAATAAATGAATCAATTGTTATTGAAGTGAGAACTTCTTTTGTTTAGCGCCACAACAAAATGCGAGATGACATTCGGTGTCTACGTGCCGGATCATCAGGAAGGCGAAAAGCTGCCGACGCTCGTTTACCTCTCCGGACTCACGTGCACTCACGCCAACTTCATGGAGAAGTCCGGATTCCAAAAATACGCGTCTGCTCATCGCTTCGTCGTTGTGCACCCGGACACATCGCCGCGCGGAGTTGATATTGAAGGCGACTCGGAGAGCTGGGATTTCGGAAAAGGAGCTGGATTCTATGTGAATGCCACTGAGCCAAAGTGGGCGGAGAACTACAGAATGTACGACTACGTGTCCAAAGAGCTTCTGGAGCTGGCGCCAACTATTGCACCAATTGATACAAGCAAAATTGGTGAGCTTCGGATTTCGAAGAAGAACACATTTATAATATCTGATTCAGGTATCTTCGGCCACTCGATGGGAGGTCATGGAGCACTAGTCATCGGACTTCGCAACCCTGAAAACTTCCAGTCGATCTCCGCATTCGCTCCCATCTGCAACCCAATCTCCGTTCCATGGGGCCAAAAAGCTCTCACCGGATACCTCGGAGCTGACCAATCCACGTGGAAGGCCTACGATGCGTCAGAAGTTCTGAAAGCCTACGATGGACCGAAGCGGGAGATCCTGGTGGATCAAGGAGCCGCCGACAACTTCCTGGGACAGTTGAAGCCTGACGTTCTGGTGTCGAAGGACAATGCAAATGTGACGGTTCGAATGCAAGATGGTTATGATCACTCGTACTACTTCATCTCAACCTTCATGGAGGATCATTTCAACCACCACTCCAAGACGTTGACTGGAAAGTAAAGTGATGTAATTTATTTTAAATTTTAAATCTGAATTCTCCTTTTTTGTTAAAGTTTGATGTGAATAAAGTAATGTTTTGACCTATAGTTTTGAAAAAATCGGTACACGAGAAGGCTACACTCTAGCCAGGTACGAGACAACTGATAAACACATGCGTCCTCGCGACGGATCATTTTCTCTTTATCTTTCCCTTTTCCCTCGTGTCACTTGTTGAAAATTCCACTTGTTTTCTAGTTAATTTATGCTTCATTAACTTTTGACAGCATCGGAAATACGCAAAAAATACACGTAAAGCGTCACAAAATGTACAAAAAAGAGGAGGTTTTTGGGTGGAAAGGCTGAGAGCAAGCGAGAGAGTGAGCAGGAAGAAGGAGGAAACGAACTGAACCGGATGAATAACTTGAAATGAAGAGCAAGAACACGGGCGGTTTAGACGGGTTTGAGCTGTTGCTTGAGCACCAGATGATCGGCACCGCGGATCGGGAGAGGGTGACGGCGGTAGAAGTTGATTGCCGAGTTGATAGAGCGGAAGAGTGGGCCTTCGCCTGGAAAGTTTAACTTTTAGAAAATGCGCTCTATTGAACACTTACCAATCACCCATTTCTCGCCATTCCACTCAATTTTGATGTGAACTACTCCTTTAGTGGCTCTCAGTGACAGTGCCGCACTCCCTTCACCTCGTGACCTCAAAAGATAGTCTCCGAGTTGTCGAGTCTCCAGTCTCTTCTCAGCTTCTGTCCGATTCATGTTCTGTTCCATATGAACTTCGTCATTCTTAAAATCTCTCGTGTCCACTTGACTTGGTTTCAGAACGCTTACAGGTCGCCTCCGCTTGCTCTCATCTCGTTGTTTCCTTCTAGCATCTACTGCAGAGTTTCCGATTTGAACCAGCTGATTCACAAAGGACGAGCTGGAGCACAGTGAAGGTGAGCCATGAGGAGAGATCTTGTCAGTTCCAACCGCAGTCGACAATCGAACATCAGCAGTGGACAGCCTGACCGAGTTGGGTCTGGCTAGAAACTCCCACGGTGTGTCGTAGTGCTCTTCCGATGAACATTCGGTCATCATCATCGCGCACTGAGTCGTTTTCTCTTTTAGTGGTTGTTCATACTGCAATAAAATTGGAGAAATTGATGATGGAGAAGGGAAGAGATGGGAATGGAAGAGACGGGAAATACGATCTTGTGGGGGGGGAGGGTGAGAGACCAGTAATTTGAGTGTGTGTTTATGCGCGATCCGGGTTTCAAGTGTTTTCCTGACCTGGGCGATTCTAGAAGTTACCGTAAACTTCAGAAGAGCAGAATCTTTAGAAACTATGGGAGCACATAAAGAGACAAAAAACGGATTATGTTGTCGTTTCGGCAAAAGCTGTCACCCTCCTCCTCCCCGTCCGCGGCTTCTTCTTCTTCTGCTTCCACTCCCAGTGCAGTCCCTAAAGAAGTCGTCCCCGTTGGCCTCAGAGAGATACGGAAGGACAGAGATGCGCAGACATAGATTAAATTGCGGTTTGAAACGACGTTAATTCGGTGTGTGCTGCCCCGATGGTGCTGGTGGCTGGGAGACGGAAGACGCAGAGAATGATGCTCCTCACTAATGACAAAAGGATTGGGGACCGGAGCGGAGAGGAAGGAAGGAAGGAAGAAGAAGAGGCTTCGAAATGATGGATTGGGTTGTTGGGGAAGAAGCTGACAGGCGTGCAGAGACGCAGATCAGGTGGTGCCACGTGGCGGAGCCAGCTGTGTGTGCCACGTGGAATTGCAGAGGCGGCATTCCGAAATTGTATTCAAAGTGGTCGAACAGAAGAATTAGGCGGAGAATCGGAGGACAAAAGAAGCTCGGCTTCTGCCACCAAAACATTTTTTTCTCGCTCTCCCACGGAGCTCGGACATTGTGTGTACATGTGCCCGTTTCATTTTTTATGAGCAAAAGTGGCGGCTAAAGAGTACGAAGGCGCGCCTTCTTTCACTGAAGCTATGCATTTGGAATTCGGAATGTGAGGAAACGGGAAAAAATGAATTGAAACGGAAATTATAGGACTTGAGGGAAAAGCCGGCGGGAGGTGCTATCACTAATGCAGCTTCTCCTAGGCTTCCTTGAAATTCACATCTCGTGTCAATTGACAAGTGCACGCCTATCCAAGGCGCATCTTGCGCAACGTCTCTCTCACTCTCCCGGCCCCGGACGCGACGAGATTATGCAAATTAGTGAGACGCAGGCGCATGTTGGCTCAACACTTAACACTGATATGATACGGGTGACAAGAAGAGAACCAGAACTCGAATGATCCTTGAACTACTCGCTAGAGTCGAGTTGTTCCGGTCGAAGAACCGCGCAGAGGTACCGTATCCACCGGCATAATTTATGGATGAGATTGCGGCACAAAGGGTGTAATTTATGACAGAAAAGAGAGGGATAAGGGTCAGCGAGCTTGTAACCCGATCCTTTGCGAATCTTTGAACCAGAAAAAAGAAAAAAGCCGAGTGTAACGGCGAGAGTCCAATTAGTTAGTAGGTTCAGTTCCGTGTGATCGGAACCGGAATCAGACGTACAGAATCAGAACAAAACCAATTGAAACTGGGCGGAAATGACCATACAATCAATCAATGTCTTCTGTATAGGAGCCTGCCGGTCGACGGTCCGTGCCTGTCATCATTGAATAAACATGGAGAAGACCTTCTCTCGGGACAGTCTATATGCACGGCCTTGTGACAAATTGTAGGCGTAGCCACGCGTCCAAGCCACGTGTACGCCAGCTGCCTGCACCAATCCACATCTGCTTGGCCCATCATCGAGAAACGCTTATCGACATGTGTTATGGTTTTCGCGGGGCCCCGGGTTCACGGTCGCTTCACGGTTCAATGGATTCCTCTCTCGCTCGAAGGATCGGATCACTAAGAGTTTAAGTGTGTGCAATGAAATTCGGAATGGGGTTAGGCTTTCGAGAAGAGGCAGAAGCGAAATGCCCTCAGGGCTCTGGCCACGGCAATTAGGACGAGGTAAAAGTTCGAAAGATGAACGATTGGCCGCAAAGACGATTAGCAGCTCATTAACAAAGTGTTCCGGGGCGAAACTGAGACAGCTGTCTCCCCTGCCCTCTCCGGAAAACTAGCTTTGTGATTTCTCTCGGGCACACAGGTGACTCTGTGAGTCATTAGAGAAACGAGAGTGAGAGAACACTTGTACATTTAGTAGTTGTTAGAGCAAATATTTGAAAGTAACTCTCGGCGAATGGAATGCAACCCGAAAGTTTCTTGGAGAAGACGAGAAAGGACATGGAGATAGAGATGAGCGATAAGATTTGCTGGGAGAACCGAACCCCCCGGCGCAAGGTTTTGAGTGTGGTGTGATTTTCAGATTAGAGACGATGAAGTGTGTGGTCGATAAGGGTGAGGAGTTGAAGAAGAAGCTGGACTTGAGGGACACGCCGTCACAGCCCATGGGAGATCAGGTATTACGAAATATTCAGAAGCTCAAGGGGAATATTTATTTAGGACGCTGGAGTGCTGATTCTACTCCACGACGATGGCACCGAAGACGTCAAAGTTTTGTTGTGTGTCAGAAGTCGTCACTTAAGAAGACACCCCGGCGAGGTTCGGAACGGCTTAGTAATGGTAGCTTAACTCTTGTTACAGGTGTGTTTCCCGGGCGGTATGATGGACGAGGAAGACGGCGGTGATGTTCGACGGACGGCGATTCGAGAAGCTTATGAGGTTGGTAAGGGGTGGCCATTTGAGATTATCTTCATCCCGCACTCGTCTTCTTCATTCACATAGCCGCACAACAACGTTGCTGCTTGCCTCTTGAGAACGAAATGATGTGAAAAGTGGCTGGGAATAGGATGGGGCGAGAAGTGGTGGAAGTGACAATCACACATCCTCGGGGGAGCTACAGTATCCGAAATGGGGTGTAGTTAGTTCCAAAAGCTTCACAAAGCTGTCACTGTGAAATCAGAAAGTGAAATGTGACGTGGCAACTTCTTTCTAGCAATTATCCGGTCAAAAACTGGTATGGAGAAGGTAATAAGTGGTGAGAGAGAGGGTACAGTACCGACTTTGGATTTGTTTCGCCTTCTGAACTTCAAGAATCAGAAGAAAAGAAAGCGACTTGTTGTTATTCGGGGTCTTTGGCAGATGGAAAGAAGGGGGCGGAAATCGAATCGAACGGTTCAATGGGGCGGGTGTGGAAAAGTGGAAAATTGAGTGTGGACAGCCAACAGAAGATAGTCGCGGACGAGAGAAGAGACCAGGGGGCAAACGGCGCGACGGCACAGAAATGAGGCAAATGTGTGTTCGTTTTGCATCGTCTTCAGGGGACCTCCGCGCCCCCGAAGACTGACGAGATAGTAACGTGGCGCAAGGAGACGCAGACATACTTCCTTCGACAAAGAGGACAAGAGAGAAGGACACGGAGTGATGTTTTGCAGGAAGTTGGTGTCAAAGAGTCGGACGATTATGTGGTTCTCGGCAATCTGCCGGCGTTTCGGGCTCGATTCGGAATCATTCTTCACCCGACCGTCGCGCTTCTCCTCCGACCACCGACGTTCTCGCTGAGCGTCGACGAGGTAGAGAGCGTCGCGTGGGTGTCACTGTCCAAGTTCTTATCCGATGAACATCATTCCACATTTCCACTTGGCGATTTCTACATGGTTCACATGTTTCAAGTGGGTCAAGCATCTCGATTCACACAGTATCACTCAAACAATTTCAGTTCGAAGACTTTGCCACAACATACGGAGTGACTGCTCTAATGTGCATCGTCGTGGCAATCGGAGTATTGGAAAAGCTTCCAGATTTCAGTTTGATGGCTAATCTAACAATTAAAGATATTCTCGACAATCATATGGATAGTATCGAGATCATCAGACACGTGTATAAATTTGCTACTAAAGATATGAGCAAATCGAAAATGTAAATAATGAATAAAAATATACAATGTACAAAAAATCAGACTTTATTTCACAAAACGGCAACCGAGTTTAGCTTCGCCCTACTGTCCGACGGCTTGGTTGTAGTCTTTGACAAACTTCTCGTACTTGGTCACATTCTCCGGCGTCAGAATGCTGGCGTACTTGGCCTTGTACTTGTCGAGGAAGTAGTTGAGCATGACGCGGTGGATGTACAAGTACTGAATGTCATTCTGGATCGAGTAGGCACGCTGATCACGAATCGACTTGACCAGGTCGGGCATCAGAGGGACGGGGGTGTTGGAATCTTGCGAGGAGATGGTTTCTGAAACAAAATAGTGCGTTGAGGTTGACACAAGGTTGGCGGAATACCAAGAATGTACTCGATGGCGACAATGGTTCCGGTGCGGCCGATTCCAGCGGAGCAGTGAACCACGATGGGCGCCTTGGAGCCGCGAACAGCAGAGAGCAGCTCGAGACTCGTCAACTTGCACGGCGGCACTCCACGATCCGGCCAGTCGGTCCAGTGCAAGTGGCGCACTTTCATCGTCTGCCCATTAGCGGTCACATTGAGCATCGTGATCTGGATCTCTCCGTCACGCTCCATCGGCTTCGCGCCAGTCAAATTCTCCACCACGATCGGGACGGCGTCCTTCTTGCCCGCAGTCACAAACTCCTTCTTCTCTCCAGCATTCGCCGGCCAGTACTGCGCACACTTGTACTTTCCCGTCTCGATCGTTTTGCAAAGCATGATGACCTGCTCGACCTTCTGCTGGATGACCATCCACCAGAACTCCTCGCAAGTCTGATCCAACGGTCCCTGGGTACAGATGAAGCGGTGGTCACCCATCGGAGTGCCCACGAAGTTGGCATGGACGTATTCGATGGGGCTCGGAGGGGCAAGTGGAACAATGTACTGGTCCTGACACGGAACATCTTGGTATCTGTAAAAACCATCAGGATAACTGTTTCCAGGACTTCAAGATGCTCACCTGTTCCTTGTCCTGTCCATGTCTTTCTCCTGGTACTTGTTGAAGACCTCCTGGGTCATTCCAGGTCTCGTGTACTTCGCCAACATGCGAAACTCTTCGCGGAGCTTCTCGACACCAATGTCCAGAGCTCTCTGGACCCAAGCCTCCACGTGCGGGTGTCCTTGAGCCGGAGCCGCCGACTGCTGCGTCTTGTTCTGCGTCGTCGTCTCCGCCTTCTCCTTGTCGCCACCGTTACCGCCGGTCTTCTCCTTCTTCACACGTCTCGAGCCTTCCGTCGTAGTGTTCTTCTTCTTGTCCGTTGATTTCTTCCCTCCTTTCTTGTCATTCTTGAAGATTCCAGCTTGCGCTCTTGGCGGTTCATCTTCAAACTCCATAGTCAGCTTGCGGGCCTTTCGGTTGTCCATTGAAATTCCGGGCGATGGTTGCTCCGACCAGAATTGCTAGTGAAGTGGACTTCTACCCCGGGAGCTCCCCCTTATATAGATTTTGTAAGTAGGCCACGTGTAAGAAGCTTTATTTTACGTGAAGAAAGGTCAATGCCACGTGAAAGTTCAGTGTCACGCGAAAATTCAATTTTTGAACCCCTAGACATGTGAAAACCTAAATTTAAACTTCGCGCTCAAATTCGTGTCTGCAATTTCGCGTCGCCGTGATGCGCGTCTCATAAATTTTGAATTTCACTTTTTTCAATTTTTTTGGGATCTCTCTCAATTTCCTTCTTTTTAAAGCTTTTCTTCTCATATTTTCGAAATTTTTCAGAACCAAAATGCGTAAGCCGTGGTACACGTTCCGCTTCATCTCGCCCAAGTCGGACAACACCGAGGAAAATGGTCTTCTCGGCATGGTAAATGGGGAAAATCTGCAATTTTGAAGAACATGTACATTTTTAGACTATGCAAACGTCTGGAACCAGCGGCGACCAGAAGAAACAAGAGCCATTGATCTCTGTCGAGCACGGCTACATCACCAATCTTCAAAACGCCAAGGACACCAACAACTACGTGTTCATGATTTTCATGATGTTCGGATTCGGAGCGCTTCTTCCATGGAACATGTTCCTCAACATCTCGTTCGATGTAAGCTTAATATCTATCAGAATATTGACGAGTTTCACTGTTTTCAGTACTACACATCGTTCAAACTTAAAACTGAGAACAGAACGGACTCCTGGCAATCGGAGAGCTTCCAAAACGCCATGACAATCTCTGCACAGATCCCGAACTTGATGTTCAGCATTGCCAGCATTTTTCTCGCTACGAAAGGCGATTTGACTCGTCGCATGAGAGTCTGTCTGGTCGTCGTTCAGCTGATGGTTCTGCTCACGATCGCCTGCATCTACGTCGATACTAGCTCCTGTAAGGGATTTTTTTACTAAATTGAACTCAATTTCTCATTCAGGGATCTCTGCCTTCTTCATGCTCACCATCCTGACCATCATCGTCCTCAACGCTGCCTGCGGCTTGTTCCAAAACAGCATGTTCGGACTTGCCTCTTCCTTCCCGTTCAAGTACACTAATGCCATCATCATCGGACAGAACTTCTGCGGAATCGCTGTCACCGTTCTCGCGATGCTCACCAAAGCCCTCTCAGAAGACGTTCAGATGCGCGCCATGCTTTTCTTCGCACTCTCTTCCATTGCCATCATTGTCTGCTTCGTCCTGCTCAACTGCATCAAGAAGCTGGACTTCTACAGAAGATATGGAGAGTTGGAGACTGGCTCCGATGTGTTCGAAGATTCCACCGATGACACTATTTGGGAGGACATCGCTACTGCGTTCTCGAAGAGCAAGATGCAGTTCGCAAACATCTTCACTCTCTTCTTCGTCACCCTTGCACTTTTCCCGAATATCTGCATGTACGTCCAGGATTCGCTGGAACCCAAGAAGTATAATTTCGTGATCCCACGTGAGAATTCAAACCCTGAATTCAATTCTCAACTCCTGTTTTTCAGAGAACTACTACATGGATGTCGCCACGTTCCTGAACTTTAACCTGTTCGCTTTCCTCGGAAGTCTCACTGCTAACTGGATCAGAGTGGTAGGTCCAAATATGGTGTGAAACCTATCATCTTTTCATTCCAGCCGGGACCAAACACCATCTGGATCGCTGTTCTCGCTCGTTTCTGGTTCATGTTCTACTTCCCAACCGCCAACTACCTCCCGGCCAATTCCGTCCGTGCCCTGCCGGTCTTCTTCGATTCCACCTGGCTGTTCGTGATCAACGTTACCGCACTCGCTTTCACCAGTGGATACCTGAGCTCCCTCATCATGATGTACGCCCCGAAGGCTCACTCCGATCCGAAGATCCAGAGACTGGCCGGAATGAACGCCGCATTTTTCCTGATTTTCGGAATCCTCGCTGGATTGGTGTTCTCGTGGGTGATCAAGGTCGTGGTTCTCGCCTAATCAACTGTTATCAACGTTCCATTTTGTTATTGTTTTCCATGTTGTTCCATTTTTGTTGTTACCCCTGTTGTTGAATGTTGCTGATAAAAGAAACCAAGTTTCATCGAATTCCATCAAGTCTACCGGTCGTCCACCCACATTGCTATCGTTCCTCCCTTATCTCTGATATCCGTGTAGATTTATTCACCACAAAAAGTGGTTCCAAGTGTAATCGCATCAAGCTTGTAAGCCGCGCAGAACATCCATCCATTAGCAATCCGTTCGCTAATCAAATTCCCCGCACCCGCCCTCCCAGTAATGTTGACAAGAAGTGCTATTGTTGCCGGGTTCGCTCTCTCATTTATTTATCAGTTTTCTCTTCTTATCAGTCGACCTCTACAATGCAACCCCGCCGTCAAAATGTTGCGTTTTTGTGTATCCCTAGAGGCGAATTGTCTCTTGTTTCAATTGCTTTTTTGATTGGATTTTCCGCTGCGTCTTGTTCGTTTCTGGCGCGTCCCGAGTTCCAAACATTCCCGGAATACTGTAGCACTGACTCACCGAGCTCTTCTATCGGAATCTCTATCCCCCTTTCGCAACTTTGACCCGTACTCAAAATCTACGCAATCTGGTCAATATGACCGGGGGGGGGAAAACCAACAAATGTTTGTTTACTCAACTGTTACCTCCTTCTTCTCGTTCTTCTTTCCGCTCTTTTCCCCTGTTCAGCATGTGTTTCGAGAAGGAGAACGAGTGCATCATCATCTTCTTCATCGCGAATTCCTAATGATTTCTTCTTCTTCTTATTCTCATCTCCTTCGTCCCCATCTTCTCCAACCGCCTTCAGCTCTCCATTACTTTTTCGGTGAAGAGACGCAGAGCGTGAAAGAGCCGGCCGTTGGCTCCGTGGGCTCCTCGGACACTACTACTACTACTACACACATGTGTGTATATGCATGTGTCCTTCCTAACAACTTGTGAATGAATTTCGAATTCGTAATGACGATTTGCGTCAGGAGTTATCATCCTAATCGAATTCCAATTGCCCCTCTTCGCACGCAAATACAGCCGTTAATACTAGACTCGATCGCAAAAATACTAAAAACACTCGTGTGTTTTCGACGTCCTGGTCTTGTTTTTCTCGCCAAAAGATGTTGTTGTCTCCAATCGCCCCGTCACTTCCCTACAATCCGCCCCATTTCACAGCTCAACAGCTCAATAGATCGGCTCTTTCTAGAATCGAAAGTCCTCCCGATGTCGTCGTGGTTTTTGAGACCTTCTTTCTGTCCAAACATGGGCTTGGCGCCCTTTCTCTCACAAAGTTACAAGAGAAGGGTTAGTACCCGTCTCTCTAGCATCTATCCCTTTCAATACTTCTGTGTATGTTTGCCACACTGAAAGAGAGACCGATATGTCAATACAGCACTTAGTTGTTCGACTCCCTTGCAATTTTGTGAGTTTTGACGACATGATCCGTTTGTGAACTGCGCCGCCGACTACGTGGCAGAATTGGCAATACTGCAGCGCCGAAACAGAAACTTCTCTGCACAAGCACGCTCTCCCATTTCCCTATTCATAAATATTCATCAGTGGGGGCCTGCCCGCATTCTCAATAAATACATTGATGACAGGCATCCTTTGTGTGCTGCTTTTGATACCAGCGCAATAAATATAAAAAAGGTTGCACCTATTCATCTGTTATTTCCCCCCAAAAAGAACTCGTCTCTCCGCTCTGGTAAGTGAAGCCTAAATAGTCAGTCCCAAATCAAATTTCCTCAAAAAAGAGAAAAACATGCTAACAAAAAAGGCAACATTTTTTGCGCACACGCATTCATTCATTCCGCGTCACTTCCCCTCACTCTTCTCTTCTCGCGCCATTTTCGCACTGCTTCCGCCTCTTTTCCGACTGTGTTATTGTGTTGTTTGCGGCCGCGCCGACGTCTCGGTTTTCTGCCAACCACACTTTCACTTTTCCCACCCTTTTTTGTGTTGCGCGACCCGACCCGGCCGCCCGTCGTGCATCATTTTCGGGTCTCCCAGGGTTGCAGTTGCCTTGACGCCCGAAGTTCTAGGAGTGTGCCTCTCCGCGAGGGAATTCCCCTGTTTCTTTCCCAACACATTCCAATTTGAAAAAGTGTCAAAAGTAGAAGGAAACGCCGAAGATGCAATTGATGGGCCATCAGAAGTGATTGATATATTTAGCTGTCAGTTCGCATCGTTGTTTTAGTGCGTTTGTTTCGCAGAGAGCAATTTGCTGCGACGCACGTCTTTCGAACGCACTTCTCTTCACAGTAGTTCAGAAATCTTCGTCGTTTCATTTCATCTCGCAATTTCATACACCTGTGGAGACACTAAATAGAAACACTTTACTTTTTTTGCCACATGTTTGAAATTCTACGAAAAGTTCCATGAGTCATCGTTCCCGCAAATAAATATATGGAAAAAACAGAGCGAAAGCCATAACACATTATGTGCCAGCCGATTCCCCCGCCTCCACTTTCATTCCATCTGACCATTCCATTCTTCATCTACTTTCTTCTAACATTGTTTTCTCTATTTCTGCGCTGAAAAGCTTGACGAATGATGAAAGACGGATCTGGCGACGGTGAGTGCTTTGTTTTGGTCGACGACACCACAAGTGCTGATCTCCGTTTCGAATAGTACACTCTTGACTGGTTTATGCAAATAATCGACTGGGGGAGGGAGTAGCGCGGCGGGAAAAAGTTGTACCGACAAGTTTTTATCGCTTTTTTCAAGTCGCCGTTATGAAATTTGAGACTTTAGGTCAAACAGAGAGTTCAAAGCTCTGGCAAAGTGCCAATTTGTTCCGGCTACAGTAGTCCCCAAAAGCAGCAATTCTCCTGTCAAGTCTCCAAGTCTTTGTCTCAAGTTCGGGCAGGAAAAAATGTTTCCGAGAAGAGAAACCACGCCCCAATCTCTCGCTCCCTTCACTACCAGAAACCGCAACCAACCAGTCAGTGCAACCCAAATCGATCGAATCGGATGGCCGGGCGCCGTCGCCTGTCCGTCTCCGGTCACCCACACAGTTGTTGTTCCCCGGGGCTGCGTCTCTCCGGATCACATCTTCCCCTCATTCGCCTCGCTTTTTATGCTCTTTGTGAGGGCCATTCACCAAGGACATGTCCGATCACAAACCATCTGTTTCCCGGGGTGCCAGAGTGTCGTTTTCCCCTCAAAACCCATTAGTCATCCGGTCAAGAGAGTCGGACTCTTCCGTTTTGAAATTCAGTAACTAAGGTATTTAGTAGCCTGACATTCAAGCGCACCGGTTCTTCATCTTCAGCTTAATTGCCTCCAATTTGTCAGTATTTGAAGTCCTCCCCGGCAACCTCTCCAACTTCTCCACATCTGCTTTCGCAACAAGCTGGTTCAATAAAAAACGGTGTTTGTTGGTGTATGTTTGTTGGAGGCGACCGATTGCAACACTCTCTTTGCTTCGTCTCATCACCGATTTTTCTCTTGCTACGATGTAAACGTTTTTTGTTTTCGTCGTAGGCTCTGCCTCCTCCCCCTCCTCAACAAATAGCAACAGTTGTTCCGCGGTGTTGGACAAGATTCACACAGAATTTGATACTTTTTGCTTTCTTTTTCTCTCATGAGACGTGCTAATCCCTCTTGGCATTGAAATAGTACAAATCTGCAGGTCTAGTGCCTATTACCAAGGACAAACTGGTATTTTCGAGTCCATTACACACAAAAACGAACATTTGTCAAAATCCAATTTGTCTCTCGCATCATTTGAAACTTTGAAATATTCTATAGTTTTATTCAGTACAAAAATCTTCTGAATTTCGTATGATTACAGTAAACTTCACGCTCGCACTCATGTGCTGGCCGAAGTATACGCATGCATAATTTCTCGGCCATCTAGGGTGCGAATTCAAATTTTGACACCTCCGTGGCCAGTTTTTCTAATCTCTTCATAATAAATCTCCCGAATCCCAACTAATTCAAAAGTTCCTGATGGTGATGATCATCTGTCATGTTCAGCGCCATCTTCTGCACTGTGTAACTTTTTTATTGGCCTTCTCTCAAAATTTATGACCGCCTCCCGATCGCCTCCCAGGCTTGCGGCCGGACAACACATTCTTGTGATTTACATCTTCTTCTCCTTTTCCCATTCATTCGAAACAAAAACATTTGGTTTTCTTTTTCCAGAGCAAATGGGTAAGGACAGAGATCCCGGAGACCAACAACAACACCCACCAACCGCACAGCCGTCTGCGGTGTCACCAGCACCCAGCAGCCATCCAAGAGATCCGAAGATGCAAGCGGCTCGCGTCCGTTTGCCGGACGGAGTCTACAAGGAGTTTGAAGTTAACGTGAGTTTTTTCAAAAGTCTCAGCCCATCTAAACACCTGAATTTAAGCGCAGCTCCGAAGGCGACGCCCTCTTCCAGCAGGTCACTCGTGACTTGTCTATTGAAGAGCGAGAATACTTCTCGCTGTGCTTCTACGAAGATGGTACCCGTCACTGGCTGTACAATGACAAGAAGATTTTGAGACAGCTCAAAGGTAATAAATGAACCTGCTTCTTCCTCCAACTTCCCTGTTTCAGGTCTTCCATGGGAGTTCTCGTTCGAGGTCAAATTCTACCCGACCACCCCCACCACACTCGTCGACGACCACGCGAGATACTATTTATTCCTGCAACTTCGTCGTGACATTCTCACCGAACGTCTTCCGGCCACCGCCGACACACACGCACTTCTCGGCTCGTTCGTCGCGCAGATTGAGTTCGGAGACTCGCCGAGTCAGATTGGCGACGACTACGAAAAGTTTATTGTCGAATCGAAGCTGGTGCCCGCATCGCAGGCCAACCCAGAGATGTACAAGAAAATCGCCGAGCTGCACAGAGAGCTCAGAGGACAGACGACTTCCGAAGCGGAACTTATGTTTTTGGATCACTGCAAGCATTTGGCTCTGTACGGAATTCACTCGTTCAAAGCAGTTGTAAGTGTCCATTTCCCGGTTTCCATTCTCAAATTATGAATTTTCAGGACAAGGACAAGAAGATAGTGGACATTGGTGTCGGCGCCTCCGGCATCAACATCTACCAAAACGACCAGAAGGTTCATACGTTGATTTGGCAGAACATTATCAAGATCGGCTACAAGAGAACCTACTTCTCGGTTAAAGTCAAGCCGGGAACTATTGCGAAGGACGAGAAGACGCTCCATTACAAGCTTTCCAGTCACTTGGCGTCGAAGAGAGCATGGAAGTGCGCAGTTGAGCACCACACTTTCTTCAGGTAAGCTGATAATAGCTGACAATCTCTAACCTATGATATTGCAGACTGATACAGCCAGAGGACAAGCCACAAAAGTCGTTCTTCAACTTCGGCTCCCAACGCTTCCGTTATCAAGGACGCACTCAGTTCCAGACCAAGATGGCCTCTCAGATGTTCGACCGCCCGTCCAACGTCGACAGAGCTCCATCTTCCATGTCCCAGCCGATCACTTGTAAGTCGAATGTTCACCTTTTTTGTTAAACAAAGAACGCATTTTCAGCAACCGAAGAGCAAAAGCTGAACACGCTGAACCTGACGGATTCGGAGCTCGAGCAACGCACATTCGAGGTTAGTTCGAGTTCTGCTTGTTCTTTTCGTTGTGTGCATGCCCTTTTTTAGTTGGCTGCTTTTATGTGTGCTTAACTAATTCACTATCTAATTTCTCCTTTCATTTCTTTATGGAGACGAGAAAGCACCGAAAACACACACATCACACACACTTTTCACCATTTTTGCATCGTTTTAAACCCGATTTCAGCCTCCTCCCCCTCTTTGAACTGAAACCTTACCCCCTATGGAAAATGTAGCCCTCTACCCAAATTTTGCTAATTTACGGAACTTCTTGACGGCTTGCGTGTCTTTTTGCTCAATTGGTCCCACCCAGACTAAAACGTTTACCAATTCTTTTGACAACCCAAATTACAGCGAGACTGAACAGTTTCTGTTGAATTTGACACGCCAAGTACTATTGACTTCTCACTTCTAGCCACTATCCGCTTTCCCACGTTTACCAATGTGAAACTTTTACGTTGTAAATACTGTAAATACCTTCCAGCTATCTTATCAGTTCATAATTGTACCGGTGTGAGAGGGGGGTGATGATGATGTTGAGGAGGAGAATTAATGACATGCCCCCAGTTCTGATGTATTGAAATCCAGAGTTTCGTTGGAAAGCAAAACAAAATTAAAATTTCTGGAAGATCCCTGATAGGCCCGTTCATTTCAATGATGTGTTGTAGTTGTTTGACAGTGTTTTTTCTCTTTCTCTCTCTCCAAAACTCTATCTCTAACCCCCCTTCTCGAAAGCATCGCACCCATACCCTAATTCATCGTCGTCGTCGTTCGGTTGGCTGGAAAGAACTGTACCATCGGAGGATCCCAACCACGTGTGTTAGTTAGTTTGTAGTTGCGTTCCTACTTGGTTTGATAGTCGCCTGGTAGTGTGTTCCGTTCTTCCAACGTCCACAAATTGCCACTTCTTGCAGAGGTACCGACGCGCGCTTACCCCCAAGTCGTACACCCGTGACGACGACGCGATCTCGTCGGCCACATTTGCCAAGTATTCCCGTCCGACCACACTGCTCGTCTCCACCTCTTCGGCAGCTTCTCCTCACGATCATGATCTCTCCTACTCGCCAAGAGGACTCGATGACTCGAATCTCTCGTCTGCTGCCTACTACATGTCTGAACGATCTTCGCTCCGTACGCCATCATCCGCATACTACCCGCCATCCGACTATGCTGCCTCGTCGGCTTCTGCAATGCAAAGCCCGACTGGCGAAAGCTCGAGCAGCCACTACTACGAGGGGCAGTACCGAGGAGAGTACCACGTGCAGATGAGACAACAGACTGCTTCGTCTTCCGGAGGAGCCAGACGCAACCTGTTCGGAAGAGCATCTGGAACTTCCCGTGATAGTGTTCGTCTCGTTTCCTTCCATGAGCCAGTCGATCCGAGTCAGCCGATTCCCAACACCTACCCAGTCAACGAGTTGCCGCAGATTCCGATTGAGCGTATTGTTCACGTGTACCACGAGGGACACTACGATCGTCTGAGCCCACGTCGCGAGCAGCGTCCCGAGTTGCCGTATGGTTTCGGAAACTACACGCCACGAAACGGAGTGAGCCACGTGGATCGACTGGAGCCTCATGGAGAGATGGATCAACAACCAATCCGATTCTTCGTGGACGTTCGTCATTCTGGATCCAGCCGAAGAGATCCGGCTAAGCGACTTTCGCATCCTGGAAAGGAAGACGTCAAAGATAAGATTGATCCGAAGGACTATGAGTTTGCTGCTGCTTCGTCTAGTGACCCGCTTCATCGTACCGAACTGATCAGGGACGTGCAGCCGGCGAACATCCAGCAGTACACGAGACGCTATCACCCTGGGGACTCGCAGAAGCCGAACGAACCTTCCACAAGTGCACCACGGTATCGATTGATTACTCACGTCCAGCCGCTCGTCGTCACTCATCATCAACGCGACGGAAGGAACGGACAGCAGTCTTCGTCGAACGTGAATGCCACAATTTCGCAGAGAGAACAAGTGGTATCGACAAAAGTTCGCAGAGAGTCGCCGGATGCGGATCGACGTGTCCGATTGTCGGCGAGTGTGGATCGTAGTGGAAATGTGACGGATACGACGGAAGAGATGGCCAAGTCGACGGCATCAACGTCTGAAGTCACCACTACCACTGTCATCGAAAAGAAGGTGAAGAAGCAGAAGATCCCGCCAACGTCATCTGTGTCATCTAAGAAGACCAAGGTTGTGGAGGAAGAGGTTCAGAAAGCCGAGGAACCGACGACTTCAACTCACGAGAGTAGAAGCCGGTTCGGAGGATTCTTCAAGAAGTCTTCGAAGAGCTCCAAGGACTCTGATTCACCCAAGAAGGTTACCAGCGATGTGGCTGCTGCTCCATCCAAGACGACTTATCGCTTGATTGCTCGCTATCGTCATGATGGAGATGAAGACGTCGTGGAGAAGCCGAATGCCTACGGATTTGCTTCAGTCGCTTACGAAGGACCCGTTGACCAAATTGATCGGAGCAATGACATTGATGAGTCACCGTTGGAGCAACATTCGGCTCGTTATCATCATGGAGAGTCGTGGAAGTCAGCCGCCGGTGTCACTTCTGAGAAGAAGTCCAAGTCACCAAAGAAAGACGTTGAGAAAGTCAAGCATGTGAAGTCACCAAAGAAGGAGAAGATCGTGGAGCCAGCTCAGTCGTCGGAGGTCAAACAAGTTCGTCTGATTGCTTATGTTAAATCTGAAGCGGAAGCCAAGCCGGTCGAAGATTCAGAGCCAGTGGTCAAGGAGAAGAAGTCCCGAAAGGAGGAGTCGAAATCGAAACTTCCCTCATTCGGATTCTTCAGTCGTTCTACTAAGACGACGACCAAGACTTCTGATTACCCTGAGACTTCTGAGCAGTACTCTGGTGAACTCGACAGCACTAACCGCCACCGAGACTTGGAAAGTTCTCCATTCGAACACGGAGACATTCCTGCCTACTCTCCCAAGAAATCGGATCCTTATCAGCCGCGCTCTCCTCAAAAGGAACAGAAGACTTATCGCTTGATCGCTCGTTTCCGTCACGAAGGAGATGAGGATGAGGTTGAACCGGCCAAACTTCGCCCTGAAGCATATGGCTTTGCTTCAACTTCGTACGATGGTCCATTGGAAACGACGAGCTTGGAACGGGATCTTGAACACTCGAACCTTGGAGGACATTCGTCGGTGTATCATCATGGAGAGTCTTGGCGAATCGAGAAGAAACCAGTGTCGCCTGTTGCTTCTTCTGAAAAGAAAGGAAAGAAAACGAAGAGCAAAAAGGAGAAGGTTGTTGAATCTGCTGAACCGGAAGTGAAAATCAAGCTGATCGCACGAGTTTCGTCTCACGAAGAACCATCCGAAGAAGAACACGTCGTTCCTTCATCAAAAAGTTCGAAAGCGAAGTTTGGATTCTTCAAGAAGTCGGAGAAAACGTCTTCTTATCCTGATGCTACAGAGAAATTCACTGGAACAGCTGATGCGATTTCGCGTACGCGCGATCTTGCAAATACTCCGTTTGAACATGAAGAAACCACAGTTCAATCCATCAGAGTCATATCGGAAGCAGACCCAGCTGTACGTCATGAGAAGAAGAGGTATCGATTGATTGCTCGCTTCCGTCATGATGGTGATGAGGATGTTGTCGAGAAACCTGAGTTTTATGCGTTCTCTCCGGAGTCCTACGATGGCCCACTCGATGAAACTTCTCGTGATGGTGAACTCGATCACTCGCCACTTGCTGATCATGCCACTGTCTACCAT
>LR539431.1:15551-43630 GCA_900536315.3 Caenorhabditis becei | reverse complement strand
AGTGTCAGTGGCGTTCTGAAAACGTAAAGTTAGTTGTGAAGTTAGAAAAGGATATAACTCACCTTTATTGGAGTCCTTGGTGCCGAGTTGGCTGCAGACAGGGTCGTGTCAGTATGAAATCAGTGATCAGCTCCGGGAGGACGCAATACAAAGATTGGAATGTCCCTTTTGTTCACACCAATTTCATGCTTTCACTAAAGGAGTCTGCTCCGTACGAGACGGGAGAATCTGTTGGCTAACTCTATTTTGATGCATTCACTCGAGTATCTGCAGTATCTCTGGTGACGAATTGGAGCTTGTTTGAGTAGAACATCTTGGTTGGAAGGAGGAAGGGGTGAGTGCCGAGAAGGGACGGAAGCAAATGAATGAGGACCCCAGACTGGAGAAGACGGGGGTGGAGCCGAGAGTGGAATCGAGCGGTGGATTCAATGGGTGGAGCCAATGGTGAAGTCGAGGTATTTTAGATTGCACGTCTAGATTGGAGAAGGTGCACCTGCCGGAACAAAGAGACATGTGGTGAATATAACAAGATTGTGATTGATTCATAGGTAAAAGGGTCTTAAGTCCCTGGGAATTCAGATGGGAATCACAATAAGAGCTTTCTAGAAAGGTCAAAGAATACACTGATGAGCTAGAGTAGATTGATAACAATTGATAAGAATACCACGGACAGAGAAAAATGACCCAAAAAGCTGAAAACTTCAATAAAAAGCTACTTTTTCCATAATACGTGCTAAACCGAAAAAGCGTATTGTTAGTACTGAATGCTAGAATTCAAACTGATCAGATTATTTTAATTCACAAGCTTTATTCTTTAATTTAAATTGCAGTACAATAAGAAAACTATCTGATAAAACGTTGAACTATTCTGCCTATTTACATGATAACAATGGTTCCGGATATTCAGTCAGTCGCCCGCTCCATCTGGATCAACTTCTGAATTCCCGTGTACATCTGGTGGACAGCGTTTCTTTCCGAGATTCAGAGGCAATTCTGCAAAGTCTGGGTGAGAAGCTGGAATTGGTTTGGAAGTACCTAGTTGGACAAAGTGTAGATGTTCCTAGCGGCTTCCTCTTTGTAGGCTCGGAGATTCAGCGATTCGCAAATGTTAGGGAAGTCCTCTTGAGCAGTCATTCTTGGAGGTCGGATTCTTACAGATGCTCGGACGGTAGAGCCCAAACTCATCATTTTGGTCATCGCTTCCCGGAACTTCTCGAAAATGTCCGCACCAACACGGTCATTCAATGTCTTCTTTGTATCCGTTGTGAGGACACTATCAACTTGCTTTCTAGGGTATCGATTCACAATTTGATAGGCTTCAGTGGCCTGTTCTGGGTACTCTTCGAAGCAGTCAGAGATCGTGATTCTTCTTCGAAGCTCAACGACCAGCATCTTGGAGTCGACTTTGCACGAAATCCCAAAAATTCTGAAAGAATTACTAGGTTCAGGTCATTTCTGAGATCTCACTTTTTGAAAAGGACTAGAAAGTATGAGGTCAGCGCCTGTGGACGCGTTCGAAGAACTGAAATAATATGTCTACAAGCCGGAACAATTTAGGATGAATTATTTGTAATTCTCGAAGTTTTTTGGGGGGTCTGGGACCAAAAGTTGGAAGTATGTGGTAGAATCGAACTTTAGTGACCTGAATATAACCCTTATAGAGTAGTTTTGAAAAATGGAGTCAAAATACCAAATAGTCCCAGACACCCATTTGGTGAGAAAAAAAAAGTCAAATTTTCGAAAATTTCTAAAAAATTGGGAAAACAAGATATCTCTATAAAAATTTTTGTGGGTATGTTTTAGACCCTAGCGCATGTTTTAAAAATATCGGGACCCACAAAACCTTTGGGAAGTCTGCCAAAACAGCCAATTTTTACGGTTTTTTGCATTTTTCTCAAAAAAAAATCATAGCTGCATAATCCGAAAATATGATTTTCGTGATCAGCGTCAAATTCTGCGTCGATCGCGTGGAAAAAAACGCCAAAAAAGTGTCGCCATCATCGACTTTTGGGACCTTTTTTGTAGACCATTTCCGGTACCTCCAAAAATAAAATTTTTTATTTGATTTTTCTACGTATCGAAAATATAAGGAATCGATAGGAAATTCAATGCTGATCATTTTTGCAGTTGATCACTTTTGCGTAGAATTTTTTCCTGGCGAGATACAGCCGTTTTCCCGAAGAGCACCTTGGGGCGCCGCATGGAGGACACTGGAGTGGTGGGCGACACGCGCCAAAACATGCTGTTCACTGTATCGACCATAACTCTCGAAGGAGGTTTCGACAAAAAAAGTGATCAACTACAAAGTTGTAGAGGAGAAAATTTCCTATCGATTGCGTAGTTGAGATATCATTTTGAGTAAATTATTGAAGCAAAATCATCCGTTTAACAAGATAGATATTCAAACTAGATTTTCAAAAATATTTTTTCAGTTTTTTGCAATAATGAAATGACGAATCGATAGGAAATTTTCTCCTCTACAACTTTGTAGTTGATCACTTTTTTTGTCGAAGCTTCCTTCGCGAGTTATGGTCGATACAGTGAACAGCATGTTTTGGCGCGTGTCGCCCACCACTCCAGTGTCCTCCATGCGGCGCCCCAAGGTGCTCTTCGGGAAAACGGCTGTATCTCGCCAGGAAAAAATTCTACGCAAAAGTGATCAACTGCAAAAATGATCAGCATTGAATTTCCTATCGATTCATCATATTTTCGATACGTAGAAAAATCAAATGAAAAATTTTATTTTTGGAGGTACTGGAAATGGTCTACAAAAAAGGTCCCAAAAGTCGATGATGGCGACACTTTTTTGGCGTTTTTTTCCACGCGATCGACGCAGAATTTGACGCTGATCACGAAAATCATATTTTCGGATTATGCAGCTATGATTTTTTTTTGAGAAAAATGCGAAAAACCATAAAAATTGGCTGTTTTGGCAGACTTCCCGAAGGTTTTGTGGGTCCCAAATATTTTTAAAACATGCGCTAGGGTCTAAAACATACCCACAAAAATTTTTATAGAGATATCTTGTTTTCCCAATTTTTTAGAAATTTTCGAAAATTTGACTTTTTTTTTCTCACCAAATGGGTGTCTGGGACAATTTGGTATTTTGACTCCATTTTTCAAAACTACTCTATAGGGGTTATATTCAGGTCACTAAAGTTCGATTCTACCACATACTTTCAACTTTTGGTCCAAGGCATTTCGATTTTTACAAATAATTCATCTTAGAAGCTTACCTGGTTCCCGTAATAAGTTGTATTCAATGTGTCGAGTTCTTCCATTTGATTCAACTGACCCAGAAAGCCATAGACTCAAATCAGCAGCCAAATATGCACAAATAATTGAAAATGAGTAGGAAGAAACGTTTTCAGGTGAGGAAATGAATGGAATGTTCAGTGGCCCTAACGAGATTTCCTTATCGTATGTCATCGTAGTGCTAGACTCAAATCCGCAGTCCAATTTTATGCCTATAAACTGTTCGGGTGCTATTGAGAATTGCTCTTCTTAAAGGGGTACTGTCGCATTTGTTTTCTTTTCGAGATTCCTTCAGCATCGGATAGAGCGCAAAAAGTTGTCCAGAAAGTTCTATTGACACAAATTACGAAAATGACTTCTAGAGGATGAACCAGCGGCCCAAAGGTTCCCCGCGCGGCTCTCCATTGCGCAAAATTACAGGCCCATCCTCATTTCTAACGTCTTCAGCACGTCTTCATTGCTCATAATCGTTCATTTCTGTGCCCTTATTGCGCACGTGAAAAAATAAACGAAAATTCGTGCTTTTTCCAGTACATTTTGGCCGATTTTCACGTGAAAAAATGAGAATGGGCCTGTAATTTTGCGCAATGGAGAGCCGCGCGGGGCACTTTTGGACCGCTGGTTCACCCTCTAGAAGTCATTTTCGTAATTTGTGTTAGTTGAACTTTTTGAACAACTTTTTGCGCTCTATCCGATGCTGAAGGAATCTCGGCAAGAAAAAAAATGCGACAGTACCCCTTTAAATTTCAAATTCTTTTTTGGCGATTTCAACATCAATTACATCTCAATGTTTATTTTCAAATTAGGGACGAGACAATTGTAGTTGAAAAAATACTATTTGATCTTCAACCAAGATCACAAATAATCATAAATGAATTAACATTAATACATCTTACAATATTCAAGTTTAACACAAATTGGGAAGACTCAATTGATAGTTATATTCATGGCATGTCCAGCCCGTACAATTCCGAGAAGAACTTCTTCTCCAAGTTGTCAAAATTCTTCTTGAGCTTCGTCTTAGCCTTCTGGAGGTAGTTGTAGTCAAGATCGAAACGCTTGTCCTCGATCGGGTGGTGGTCCAAGAACTTGTAGACTTCCGACAAGCAATCAATCTGGGCATTGCCATATTTGCTGTGATCCCGGTAGAAAGTTCTTCTGTAGCGGAAGAAATCCGTGGTACGGTACTTTTGCGGAACTTCTTTCGGGTCTTGAAAAACCTTCAATCCTTCTTTCCACTTTGGGACGCCACCTGAAATTGGAATTCAATTAGATTGTCTTTAATTGATTCTCTACCTTTCTTGAGATTGGCAAGGTACTCATCCTTTTTGAACTAGAAGACTTTGTCGGTCCAGGAAATGAGTTCCGTGACAAAGTTCTTTTCCTTGACGTCTTGGTACTTTCCCTTGACTTCAACATTGTTGGGTCCGTAGATGATAGTCAACGCGTAATTGTGGGCAATGTCAGCTTTGTAGACGTCAGCGTTGTGGCAAAAGCGGAGAAGTGCTCCATAGAAAGCACGAATGTTCATGTCCTGTGAGATTTGTCTCGTCTTGTAAAAGTTATTCACGTCAAAGTCCCAAACTCCCATTCCTTCGTATTTGGCGAGTCTCTCCAAACTTGGCTCGAATGGAACCAGAGCTGAAAGTAAAAGTTTAGTTACCAAACCCCTTTGTTGCGCTCACTGTTCTTGAGATCCGGAATTTGAATGGCTTTGAGGAAACAATCGAAGTCACAAACTCTCAAAGTCATTCTGTTGATCAGAGCAAATTCTTCACGAGTGCGGGCTCCGTCAAATCGGAAGACGAAGGAACCAGGCATCGGACCGTAGAGAGGTTTTGGCTTGGGTCCTTCAACCGGTTCGGTGAGAATTCCAGAAGATTGGGGCGCTGAAGTTGCTTCGCTCGTCGCTGGAACCGGTCTAGGCGTGTGAGGAATGTCAATGATGTGTTCTTTGAGCAGGGCAGACACGTCGGCACTGACTTTGCTGAGCGCTCTAAAACAGAAAACTTTTATCAAAGTTGGATAGTCAAATGTACAGTACCTGTTGATTTGCCTCTCATGTTCCACTTTTGCTGGGCGATCGCCTCTCACAATCGCTTTTCTCCATCTATCCGATATTTCCTCCAACTGTTTTGCGCACTTCATGAACATATCCGCTCCGTCGTGACAATGATTTAGACGATGACCAGTGGCTGCTGCGTACTTCATGTCCTCTGGATCGACATCAGCATCTTGGGTCTTGCTCTTTTTTTTTGGTTTTTTGTTTTTTTAGTTTTTTAAAGGGTTTTTTTCCATTTTTTTTGATTTTTTTTGGTTTTTTTGATTTTTTAAATTTTTTTTTTGATTTTTTAAACATTTTTCCAAACTGATAATAATTGGGGAGAGCTATTGCGATTTGCTCTTCAGAGCCAAACGGCCTTTGCGCTGCTCCTCCAGGAATTGGAGCAGAAGTTTGAATTGAGTGTCGACGAGGGTGAATTCCTTGGTCAGCTTCTGCGCCAAATGGAGCGGATCAAAGTCCTGGAAACGGAATTATTGGAATGTAAAATTGAAAGCAACGAGCAAAAATGCTCGGAAACTAGGAAAATTCACTAAAAATTCATGAAAATGATAATTTTTGAGATTTTTTCAATTTGGAATAAAAATCTCGAATGTTTCGAAGAAGTTTTTGTTTCTGAATGAGAATTTTCATGGTTCACTCACCCTTGGCACGTCGATAATCTTCTTGTTTCCGTTCTGAAGACAGATTGTGAGGACGAAGAGAGTCTCCTGGCTGGTTGGGGAGACTGGAAAAATGATGAACTGATTTATTTTCTAATTGAGAACGGCAAAGAAGCTTCATATAAAATAGGTCAATTTTATAGTTTTTTTTTGCTAGTCGCTGTTTTGATGAAATTTATATACATACTTTTGAAATTAACAAGAATCAATACTTGAAAAGTTTGAAATTTGGTTTCTAAAAATTTGAACAAGCGTGAAGATCAAATTAATTTTTTCTCTACCGAAATTCCTTTTTGAATTTGTCAATTTCCAAAAGTACTTTGAAACATTAAAAAATGTTTTATTTTTTGTCTCACCTTCGACACCTTCAATCGCTGCCAACACCATTCGCTTGAAGGCTTGTCGGATCTCCCGAGCGAGATCGTCTTCCGAGAGCTTGACGTCGCTGAGTCGGGTCATCGTGAGGCAACCTGGAAAGTAAGTGAAGGTACAATTTCCGTCAAAGTTTAGCAATAAGTGACAATGCAAAACGGGATGGTTTGAAGAGGTGAAACCTTGAAAGCGCGGGAAGCGAAAACTCAAGGAACAAGTGGAAAAAAGAGACATAGCTGATTTTAATGTATTTTGATGCAATAACGCTAATAGTTTTGGGGATAACTAGAAACTATGCAGAAAAAAGCAAGCAATCAATGTCAATGCAAAACGGCTTTGCAATAAGAAAAAAATGTGATAAGAGTAGACAAAGTTGGCAAAAACGATTGCTCATCGAAAACGATAGTTGGAGGGAAGTTATTTGATTGAAATGAAACAAAAAATTTGGAAAAACGGGTTTTTTTGCAGTTGTGAAGCGATTAAAAGCGCAAAATTGGTTTGATGAAACTTTTCAAGAGTTTTCGCATGAAAAATGGTTCTAGTAAGAATACAAGGCAACGCAGAAGGTCATCAAAAATCTTTGATCAAAAATGGGAAAAAAGCAGAACAAACGACCGAGAAACGACGGAGAGTGTTGGCCAATTAGAAACGAGCTCTCAAACGCGACTGGATTGAATGACACGCGCCTAGATAAACAAGGCACACTAGCGTAAGGACGGAGTGTCGTTGGGTGTGTGGAGTGAGAGAGTGTGTAAAATGAGGAGACACATGACATCGGGGTCGCGGACTCCAAAAACGCATCTGTGTTTTGCATTCTTTCTAATTTCAATTTGTCAGGGAAAAAGCGAACAATATCAATGTTAATGCAAAACGCTTAGGAGATTGCCTAAAAACGTGATGAGAATTGACAGCGATGGTAAAAACGATAGCTCATCGAAGACGATGCTGGAAGGGAAGATTTTAATTGATATGAAAAATGATACGCAGAAAAATCTATCTTGAGCACTGTGAAGCGATTAAGAACTGGAAAATTAGACTGATGAAACTTTTCAAGCGATGCAGGAATGCAGCGAAGTATCGAAAATCTTTTGTCGAAAGTTCCTTGAAAAATGCAAAAAAGAACGAGCAAGAGAGGTCAGAGAGACAAAAAATGGGAAATGATGACAAATGATGACAAATGAGGACCTCTTATAGTAGCGCAAGTGGTGACCCGCGTCTGGATAAACAAGGCACACTAGCGTAAGGACGGAGTGTCGTTGGGTGTGTGGAATGAGAGAGTGTGTACAGTGCGGAGACGCATGGCAACGGGGTCGCGGACTCCAGAAACGCAACTGTGTTTTGCATTCTTTCTAATTCCAATTTGCCAGGGAATAACTTCAAACTTTTCGATGCGAAGAAAAAGAGGGTTTTGTGATTTTTAACACAATTGCGCTAATAGTTTCGGGACAGCTGAGAACTAACTAAAACAGAAAAGCGAACAATATCAAAGTCAATGAAAAACGCCTAGGAATTTACAAAAAACCGTGATAAGAATTGACAGCGTTGCTAAGAACGATAGTCTGTTGAAAACGATAGCGGTCAGGGGTGCCAGGAAAGTTATTTAGAATGAAATAATAAAAGAAAAAGTGATTCTGAGCAGTTGTAAAGCGATTCAAAAGCGGAGAATTAGACTGATGAAACATTTCAAGCGATGCAGCAAAGTATCGGAAATCTTTTGTCAAAAATGACATAAAAAATGCGAAAAAAACGAGAAAGAGAGGTCAGAGAGACAAAAAATGGGAAATAATGACAAATGATGACAAATGAGGGCCTTTAATAGTCGCGCAGATGGTGACTCGCGCCTGGATAAACAAGGCACACTAGCGTAAGGACGGAGTGTCGTTGGGTGTGTGGAGTGAGAGAGTGTGTACAGTGCGGAGACGCATGGCAACGGGGTCGCGGACGCCAACAACGTAACTGTGTTTTGCATTTCTCCTAATTTCAATTTGTCAGGGAATAACTTCAAACTTTTCAATGCGAAGAAAAATAAGTTTCTTGTGATTTTTACGCAATTGCGTTGTCGTAGTCATTCTACTCACTGAAATGAAATGATGCGATGGGGTGCAGGATTCTAAAAACTTACTCCTCAGGTCCTCAGACTCGTAGTCCTCCTCGTCGTCACTAGTTTTCCTGCTTTTCCGAGTAGAACGTCTTCTTGGCGACACATCGTCACCCTCCAAGTCTTCGTCGTCATATTTTTTGTAGCGCTGAGTCTTGGACCTTCTCTTCTGAATAATGAACTGTTTTCTCGACGCTTCTGTAAGTGATGCTTACCGGAAAGGCAGCATCTGTGAGAACTTGCGAGAGGTAAGGGCCTGGTGATGAAAAGTTGTTTTTGAGGAACGTACTCTTCGTCTCCATCTATCTTCTTTCGTTTGTACGTTGTCCTAATTCGTACGGATCTTATCTCCGAATCTCTTCCGTGTATCAATTCCGTGATCACGCTCATTTTCCACTTGTTTCGGTGCACCTTTGTCTTCTCTAAAATAATAATACTACTTCACCGATGAGCGGTCTGACTACGTTCGAAAATGCTCTGGGTGTTTGATCTACCTTTTGGAACGACTTGTTCTCTCTGATGTAGTGAAATCTCTGTATTGATATTCCATTGTTTCTTCGTCGTATTCTGGTGTTCGGAACTGTGGAGTGATCAAATCAATTGGGCGGATGATTGCGCCGTCCGGTGCGTCTTCGTCGATGTATGTTAGTGGTCTGTTGTTGACGATCATTTCGCATTCCACCATTATCGTTTCTGAGTCTTTGATGTTGTGCGTGTTATCACCGAGTGCATGTCTTAGTCTTTTTATGATTGATCCTACCATTGTCCTAGGGAAAAAATCATTCAAAAGGACGACAAAGTCGCCCTTGCTTCAATAACAAACGAAATCTTCTTCTTATAATGTGATGAAAGAGGTGCCTGTAGTTACAAGGAAACATGTTCATGTACTCACTCGGAAGAAGCAGCCCAATGCTCATGCAAGATTCCTGACCTATACAAAATTTTGGACAACCATCAGCACTCGCTGCCAATTATCACAGAAAGGTACCAACTAGGGATCACTGACGATAATGTACCATCAATTAAAATGAAACATGGTTCAGTACACATTCGACTACACATGAACAAATCATACCACATCAGCAGCATAGAATCAAACGTCGATTGTAGCATAACCCACTCAACACCTGTACGAAGGGTGCTATAATTGCTATAAAGGAGCAGTTCAACAGGTAACATGCCAAGCGTTCCAAGAAACACACGCAAAACTGAGCTGTGATAAATTTGTAGACATTCTCACTTGCAACCCCAAAGAAATAGTGAACGACATCCATTGGAAATTCAACTCATCAGAACCCATAGGAGTTTGTACAGTGGTGTGTGGAACAAAAAACAACTCGTACAAGATCACAGGACAACTAATGTACGTGGCACACAACACACTAGCAGAATATTTTACAGGAATACTAAACTCAGAGAAATCCCTAAGCGACATACACCCATGGGCACTGCCAGATTTTTCGAGCATCCTGACAACTCTGTCAAAAGGTACAGTAGCACTCATCGCTTCGATAATTGTAATCCTACTCATTGCAGTTGCCACCTACATCTGTTGCATCCCCGCCATAATACACATCTTAACGGGATTCAGAGCAGTCAGCTCTGCATAATCGAGACAAAATTCAGAACGAATTTTTACGATCTCACACGATCTCACAACATTTATACCCGTCCATAATACCCTTTTTTCTTAAAAAACAAATACCCCCCTTTCCTTTTTTCAACCATATGCTAAACCCCCAACCCAATTACATAGCAATTAGTAGAGTTTCTTAAGATGCGTTCTCTGTAAAACCTGGACTTCCCTTGGCACTAGCGCCGAAAGTTTTTCAGATTGGGACTATACTCGGTCCATACATGTATATAGTTGACCTTTTTCAAAAAACAGTACCAGTTTGGTCCTGTACCGTCCCCCCTGTCCAGGGGTGTCAAAAACGACTTTTCAGGTAAAAAAATCTAAAAAATTTGAAGTTTGAGCTAACTTCAGGAAAATTTTGGTGGGTGTTTGGGGTGCCCAGGGAAGTGTACACAAAATTTGGTGACTCTCAAAAACCACTAGAAGTATGTTTTTTGACACTTTTTCAGTTTTTTCTTCAAAAATTTTCAACTCTTCCACATGAATTTTTTATTTTTGCCGTAAAGCCCTCCATTCAACGGTCATTTTCGTTTTTTTACTTCCTCAAAAATGCTTGACCATCATGAAGAAAAATTTAATTGAAGTTGGGGCACTTCTCGTAAAAAGTGTCACCTCGAAAAATAAAATTTTTTATATGATTTTTTGGAGTAACGAGAATATAAGGGATTGATAGGAAATTCAATTCTGATCATTTTTGCAGTTGATCACTTTTCATGATAATCATTCCCTGGCGAGATACAGCCGTTTTCCCGAAGAGCACTTCCAGGCGCGGCGAGACGGCCGGTGGAGGAGTGGGCGACATGCCGCCGCGCGCGCCGAAAAATGCTGTTCACTGTATCGAGCATAACTCTGGAAGGGGACACGGGACAAAAAAGTGATCAACAACAAAGATGTAGAGGAGACAATTTCCTATCGATTTCATGTTTTAGATATAATTTTGGGTCATTTATAAAAGCTATATCTTCAACTAAACAACATTGACATTCAAGCTAACTTATCTCAATCAATTTTGATGATTTTTGCATTAATAAGATGTGAAATCGATAGGAAATTGTCTCTTCTACAACTTTGTAGTTGATCACTTTTTTGTCCCGTGTCCCCTTCCAGAGTTATGCTCGATACAGTGAACAGCATTTTTCGGCGCGCGCGGCGGCATGTCGCCCACTCCTCCACCGGCCGTCTCGCCGCGCCTGGAAGTGCTCTTCGGGAAAACGGCTGTATCTCGCCAGGGAATGATTATCATGAAAAGTGATCAACTGCAAAAATGATCAGAATTGAATTTCCTATCAATCCCTTATATTCTCGTTACTCCAAAAAATCATATAAAAAATTTTATTTTTCGAGGTGACACTTTTTACGAGAAGTGCCCCAACTTCAATTAAATTTTTCTTCATGATGGTCAAGCATTTTTGAGGAAGTAAAAAAACGAAAATGACCGTTGAATGGAGGGCTTTACGGCAAAAATAAAAAATCCATGTGGAAGAGTTGAAAATTTTTGAGAAAAAACTGAAAAAGTGTCAAAAAACATACTTCTAGTGGTTTTTGAGAGTCACCAAATTTTGTGTACACTTCCCTGGGTACCCCAAACACCCACCAAAATTTTCCTGAAGTTAGCTCAAACTTCAAATTTTTTAGATTTTTTTACCTGAAAAGTCGTTTTTGACACCCCTGGACAGGGGGGACGGTACAGGACCAAACTGGTACTGTTTTTTGAAGAAGGTCAACTATATACATGTATGGACCGAGTATAGTCCCAATCTGAAAAACTTTCGGCGCTAGTGCCAAGCCCCTTCACTAAAAGTCCAGGTTTTACAGATAATGCATCTTAAAACATCCGTTCGATTCCCCCATTTTAACCTCAAAACAAGAAAAAAAGGTTAACAATGAACATCTTTATTGAAGAACAACAAAGTAACATTCAACTACACAGCAGAATCTAGGAGGACGTGAGAGTTTCAAGCATCGTTCAAGCGAACCTGCAAGAGCGATAGGGGTCTCGCCCCACAGCGACAGTGAAATCATCGTCAGCGACGGTAAAACCGTATCGTGTCTGGAGATACTCCATAACCGACAAGTGGTCGCGGCTATTCTCACGATAGAAGATGACGGCACTCGGACTACAAAAAGATTTAAAAAATTAAAAAAAAAAATAAAACTTACGTGAAGCGCAGCACTTCAGGAATCCCGCAGAGTTCCTCGGCTCTATAAGTGCGTCGGAGCCTCAGAGATCCAATGTAGTCAAGTCTCCGATGGATTGCAGAGAGGTTCTGCCTCCGCCAACCGGGCTATCAAGATGAACGCTCAGAGAGACCCACATACAGGAACTGTAAAAATCTCTTCAAAACAAAAAAAGAGGAGGAGGATACTCGTGAAATACGTATGAAACGATACGTGAGATAAAAAGTACCACCTCTTTTATACTATGCCCTAGACAGCACCACTCCTCCAAACATCACCAAATTCATTGTCATCAATCTTTAAACTTGGGATCATATTAAAATAAGCCGACCACCATATTAACATATGCCGATCACCATATTCATATATTTCAATCATCAAGTGCTTATAAGCACGATGTAAACCGATCAAAAAGAACACGGATTAGTTGGCAGACCTACAGTAGCGGTCATAATTTAGTGACCCCTAACAGTTTTGACCATAACTTGGCTCAAAATGTTCCGTTTGAGCTCAGCGGTGGACATGTTGTACCGGAGGGACCTAGTAACATGCCACAAATTTTTGGTGAAAATACATGAGGATTCAGATGAGGGACGTCATCTGGAATTCTGAAAACCAAAAAATCAAACTGACCGAAACTTTTCTCATTTTTTCCAGAGGTCCCAAGTATTTTTAAAATGTGCTTTAGGGACCATAGAAACACCCCAAAAATTTTTGTGTCGAAAGAAAAAATTTGAAACGTTTTAGAATTTTTTGAAGAAAAGGACCCTACCAATGTTTGGGACTCTAACGGTCCGTGGAGTGATCAGATGGGGCTGCAAATTCTTGATAGTACGTATTAATGAATCAAACCCACAAACAGTGGTGTCGAAATTCGAATGTTGATTTTTTCACTTTTTAGTGATAATTTCACCAGGGGTTCTGAAGTACTGAAAACTCGAAAAATCCCCGTTTGTGGGTTTGATTAAGGGTTCATTAATACGTACTCTCAAGAATTTGCAGCCCCATCTGATCACTCCACGGACCGTTAGAGTCCCAAACATTGATAGGGTCCTTTTCTTCAAAAAATTCTAGAACGTTTCAAATTTTTTCTTTCGACACAAAAATTTTTAGGGTGTTTTTATGGACCGTAAAGCACATTTTAAAAATACTTGGGACCTCTGGAAAAAATGAAAAAGTTTCGGTCAGTTTGATTTTTTGGTTATCAGAATTCCAGATGACGTCCCTCATCTGAATCCTCATGTATTCTCACCAAAAATTTGTGACATGTTACTAGGTCCCTCCGGTACAACATGTCCAAAGCTGAGCTCAAACGGAACATTTTGAGCCAAGTTATGGTCTAAACTGTTAGGGGTCACTAAATTATGACCGCTACTGTAACCAGAGGACAACTTGGGGAACTTACTTTTATCCAAGAAATCCATTAAAAAAAAATAAAATATTTCTAGGTACATCAGAAAACTATGATACGGGGTAGCCTCCTTCAGCGGCAGGGAAAGAATACGGAATGACGTTATCCAGGGCTATTTATACCCGTCGAGGGGCGGGTCTCACAACGAATGCAAACCGAAAAAGGGGCGTGTGCATTAGAGGTGGTGCAGAGAGGTCTTGCTGGACATAGGACAGATGACAGACAAACATGATGAACACACTTAACCTTAACGTAACCTGCAATTGAACTGTGATTGGATAGATCATTTGGTAGAAGTAGGCAGTAAAGCTGTCATTCAGTCAAAACATGAGGACCTAAGTAGGTTTGAATCATTTGCAAGTGGAGAGTACAACCTGACCAGGAGAATCCGTTGATAATAAATGTCAGGATCCTATTGAAAATATGCCAGAACACATGAACAGGTGTTGCTGAACATTCACGCCCATGAAGTTGAAAAGAACTCGCAGTCTGCTCCGTCGTTCTTCGGAAAGAAGGAAAGTCTGCTTACCCCAAAATCTTTCATTCCACTTGTTCCCTACTGGTATTGCGTATCAATCGTGATAATAATCCGTTTAAAAAAGCACTGGCAATTTTATTTTTCGACTCGAATGGATCAACAATCAAATAATTATATCAATGGCAAATGTCTAGTTTTGTACAAAAATTAAGAAGCCTAATAGAAAAATATAATGAAAATTGTCGTTATTCAACAGAAACCAGATGGGAATACTCGTTTAATCAGTCAGAATTAATGTGCTCTTAAGCTTCGCCAAGCTTGAATTTTGGCTTCAATGATGAGATCTTACTGATCATTTCGTCCTCGTCGTTTTGCTCGTCAATCTGTGTCAGAATCTCATTCCGCTCGTCTTCCGTGATTCCTTGCACAATGTTCAGGATGTCACTGCTCTTCTCCTCCAGCATCGGACCAAGTGTAGTAGTGCGAGTCTTTCGAAGTGAAGCTTCTGTTGGAGTGTCACCAACTTGCTCGACACCTGGAAACGACATTTCGTTATGATTTCTTATTTCAGTTCACAAATAACTCACTCTTTTTCTCTTCAGAGCTCCATCCCATTCAAAGTCAATCAATCCTCCCTTATTGCAAACGCGATCGAGTCCACGTCTTCTTCTCTTGTCACTGGCGGCAAGTACCAGACATCACAGATAATAGTCCACGACGTCATCATATTCCACAAGTATCTTCTGTGTGCACTGCTGTTCCAGAAGGCATCGATCAAGCGGGAATCGTAGTTGACGGCGATTAGGTTGATGGTACTTCCGATTTCGATGGATCCCTTCTTGAACATCATGACGGAAGTGTTGTTGATGCAGGTACCTTCCGGGAAGATGATGATTGGCAGTTTGTTCTCGTCGTTCATGTGTTTTCGCATTCTGAAAACATTTGGCTAGTGGTCTGCATTCCAATAAAAAAGCCGTACCTGTTCATAACTCGCTTCCTGTCTCCGGCCTCTCCTCTCTCAAACCAAATGTGATGTTCCGAGCGGCTGAGGGTGTTTTGCAAGAAACCGAGGAATCCACCCTGCTTCTGACCGATCATGGCGTAACAATTGTCGCAACTCAAAGCCATCACGGTAATAGGCAAAGTGTGGTTTGCCACGCAAATACCACCCTTCACAGTTTTCTCTGTCGTGGAAGCGAATGACACTGGAGAAGGCACAAGAGTGAATCCGCATGCACACGAGCATACATTTCCTGTTCAGCAACTTGCGGTATCTGAAAACAAGAAAAATAAATTGAAACGCTCCAAAACAAATTCGATTCATTGACATTCAATTTTACATTCTTGACCAGCGAAACAACTCACCTGGCGTGTGGGACCATTCCGACGATCGACGTCGAGATGATCATGAGAACTATGGCAATGACAAAGAGAGCAATTCTGAAGGGATCCAGCATGGTCGGTCTTGGACTTTCTCTTCTGTAAAATGAACTGTTCTTTCGACACTTCTGTGACTGATACTTACCGGAGGATGTTATTCTAGATCCTTCTCATAACAAGCTGGGCGAATCCTTTCAGAACTTGAGCGACGTGACTTGTACTCGTCCTCAGATTCCTCATCTTTGTCCGTGTCGCGGGACTTGATGTTGCGGCGACGGAGATCTTCTGAGCCACGTCTTCTGGAGCTGTCACGACGCCGTGGAGTGTACTCGTTCTCCTCCTTGTCCTCATCTCGGTCGGGACGAAAAGAAGCACAAGACTAGGATTTTACGTGTTTTTTTTGAAATTTTGAGAATTTTTTAATTTTTTTTTTGTATTTTTTGAGCTTTTTTTATTTTTTTTGAATTTTTTGGGTGTTTTTTGAAGTTGATGGATGTGGGAGCAATCACTTCGAGAGCTCCATTGCCCGGCGTATTGCCATCTGCTCCTCAATGTACAGGCGGAGGTTCCGCGACTGCGCATCATCCAGTTCGTGCTGCTTTGACAGCTTCTTTGCAAGACGAGCCGCTTGAGTATTCTGGAATCAGGATTGTTGGAATGAGGGTAACAACTAGCAAACATGCTCAAAAATTGTCAAAATTCACTAAAAATTGATGGAAAATGACAATTTTTGAGATTTTTCTGGAATTTGAAATACAAGTCTCGGATTTTTGAGAAAAGTTTGTATTTCTGAATTTAGAAAACATGTTTTTCATGGTTAACTCACTCTTGGAACGGCCACTTCCGTCGAAAATCCGTTCTCCCAGCTAATCACGAAGTGGAATAGAATAGAATCATTGACGTGACACGTTCTAAAATTCCCGCTTTTGTAATTTTTCCGTTCTTTCTATTTTAGTACCTCTCGGAATCAGTGATGCGGTTCTCATCGAACATTTTGCAAATATCGTCAATGCTTGCATTCTGCCGTTCGAAGCGCTTGCGCGCTAGAGCCCTGGTCCGGTCCTCTTCTGTTTCCTGTTTTTTTGCAGCGTCTTTTTTGAAGAAGTGCTCGGTCGGTTCCACTAAAAGAGAAATTAATCAATTTTTTTCTATTTGAGAACTGCAAAATAAGTTTTATATGAAATGGGTCAAATTTCATTTGTTTTTTGCTATTATTGCTAAATTTTTTCAATTGACCAGTATTTCGAAATTCTAAGTTTTTATGGATCTCGAAGTTCCATTTTCAAAATTTTGACATTCTGTAGGATTTTGAACTATGAAATTTTTTTCCTCAACCAGAATGATTCAAAAATTCAGACAAAATTATCTGGATTTGGGAAATGTCAGTTTCGCTTTGAAGTATACTCCACACTTCTGATCCCAGAAAAAGATCAATTTTGAGTGTTTTTCAGTACTTTAGGCATTTTTCTGTGTCAAAAACGACACTTGTGTTTCGAGACGAATTGGGATATCAAGATGATTTGTGGAGTTTTTGGGAATGTTTTGAAACATAAGAAAGAATTTTCGGTCTCACCGGATACACTTCCCACTGCTTCTGTCACGCGTCTCCCGAGCCTTTCTCTAAGCACTTTTTGTCTTTCGGTTTCACATTTGTTGAGCTCGTCGGCTCTGTACTGATTGACTCTCAAGAACTTGATGAATCCATGGTTCAAGTTGAGTTTTGGGCGCAATGCACGGATCTCGTCAGAGTTTGTCGTGCGCTGCATGGATTCACTGCAAAATAATGAAATTTACAAATACTGTCGGAGTTTGAAAATGGCTGGAAATGCACAACGGGGTATTTCGATGAAGTAATTTCTCACTATGACAGGCAAAAAACAAATGAGTTTGCTAGAAATTTGGAAGCTTGTGATAAAACAAAAGAAGGGCTAAGAAAGTAAAAACAAGAGTGAATGAGAAAAGTGGCTAACATTAAGAAAAGTGGACGGACCAGCTGGATTCAAAAAAGAAAAACTTTTGTAGAGCAAAGCGCTAATGCGACAAACGATAGGGTAAATGTCACCGAATAAAGAAGACACAGCTGAAAATTTTGCACCGCTAGGAGAGAGTAGTTCTAACTTGTTTCACAACAAACAAAACGCGAGTCCGTAGCGTTGATAATTTTGGGATAACCTCGATTTTCACCACTTTCGAAATGTCTGGTTTCGAGATGTCCGGTTTCGAATTGTCCACTTTCGAAATGTGACGGTTTCCAAATGTCTGGTTCCGAAACGTCCCGGAGCCAAAAACTATGCGGTAAAAAGCAAGCAATGTCAACGCAAAACTACTTTGCAAACACAGAAAAACGCGATGAGAATTGATGGGGATAGTAAGAAAAATGGCGGATAGCAAAGTTATTTGATCGAAATCAATCAATACACGCTGAAAAATGGGTTTTGAGCAGTTGGAAATCGATTCACAAGCGGAAAATGTGACCGATGGAACTTTTCAAGCGTACAGGGTGACGCAGCGAAGTATTTTCTAAAAAAATAGATAAAAATGGCATGAGAAAAGCAGAGTAGTAGCAGTCAGAAAGGCAACAACGGGAAAATGATGACAAATGAGGTCCTTTTACAGTTGCGCATGTGGCTGGGGGCGCACTTGCATTGTCTGCGTCTCTTCTGATCCACCTTTCTCGCGCGACATGATAAAGAGTGTCTTGCACCCAATCCAAAGGGTTTTTTGTCAAAAAAAAATACATTCAACGATCAAATAGAGATTTTCTAATTTTTTTTGAGTATCAGTGATATTTCAGGATGGGAAGAAGGGGAATCCTAATTTGAGTGGCCATTGGTGATTATAACTGTTTGTTATGAAAACACAATGAATCCAAGTGTACATCTTCGACATGGAATAGGAAAATATGTTTACAGAATATGACATCAGTGCGGAGTTTTTCAAGGATATCTTCCGATAGTCAAGAATGGAACATTGTTAAGAGTGAAGGCAGCCCGGATAAAGAGAGACTTTTTCAATGAGCTTGTTCAAATTCGCACGTGTATCAGAATGTGTTTGATAATCGCTCCAGCTGTGATCTTTTTGCTGGCAGGCATCAATTTTTTGAAGGCATTTACCAGTGTTTTCACAAGAGACGAGAACTGGATCAAGTCTTTTGTCAAATACCAGGAGGGTGTTGCCTGCACCCGCTATCAGCACTTTTTGAGTGAGTTTAGGTGTGTGATTTCTAATGAAAGGTTTGACCCAGGCTTACGAGTAATAGGATCTTCACTCTGAACATCAGGAATTACTGATAAGCTACCTTTTCGGCCTAGTGATCTTGTCATTGTTCCGGATGAGTTACTGACAACAGAATATGTACAGGGTATAAGATACACCAATAACGCTAACTTTGAACATCTGCAATCACTGGTAAGCTAATCTTTTGGTTCAGTAACTTTTGGTTCATGCACTATGAGAACCTGCAATTTGTGTTTGGAGACATCTTTGCAATCCGAGCGAACGACTTCTTCTCTCTGCAAATGTTTGATATTATTTCTAAACGAAATGACCAATGAATCATTGCGTCAGAAAGTTGTTGAACCAAGAAGAGTACCTCAAGCCGAATTTCAGTAGGGAATTTTTAAAAAAATAATATGCTTTCGTCTTTTTTTCTTTTCAATTTCTTTTTTTCTTGTTTTATTATGTATTTTGTGAGATATTTTCCTATAATTTTGTTTAGCATGTAATTTGAAGTCACTTTGTAACGATTACTATGAACTATTACGCTTCCCTGCGAAACCTTCAAATTAATTTTTTTTTTTTGGTTTCCCTCGTGTTTTTGGTGTAAAAACCGTGCAGAATTCATCTTTCTTGAGACATTAGGTTTGACATCATCTTCTTCCACCTGCCGTTCTGCTCAATCAATGAGCACGACGTGTGCGCAAAGAATATTGCTGGCACATTTAGAGCAGCTAATTCAATTATTCTTCACGATTACCAATTGATTTCCCTTAAAAACACTGATGGAAATTTTGAAAAAAATCAATATTTTTATTCGTATTTTTGTTGTGAAAATCACTTGCAACATAAACAAGAATCCTTTCTCCAAAATTCTAAATTTTCAGAAAAACCTGTGCCACGTGATGAAGACGACATTCAGAATGCTATACTCAAAAAACAGTCAAACGGTCAACTTTTCTGTTTTTTTGAAGTAAACAATTCCGGTTATCAATGCGGCGGGTCACTGATAACTGATACTTGCTGTTTTGGGTTTGCTTCAGTTCTGAACTGTTGTGATCCGTCAAGATGCAGAAAAGGGAGCATTGAAATGAATATTGGAAGTCTTCCTGCATACATATCTTTTAGAAAAAAAAGAAAACCGATCAGTTGCCCAAATCAAGATTCATTCACAATTATCACATATGGCAAAAATGGGAACATTTTCAAGTTACTCAATCAAACAAATTTTGGTTGAGTTGGGAAAGAAATTGCATTTAGAAGAGAGTGGATGGGATACAAATGACAGAAGATTGGATACGGAGGATTTGTTGAGACACAAAAACAGAATATCCGAAACCGTGATCAACCGTTCAAATGTATCAAAACGGCGGATGGCAAAGTATTATAGTTTGTCTATTGGTATTGGAAATGACAGGTGGGGTCGCACAATTTGATGATGTTCAAGTGGATGCGAGACGTTTGAAATTCACAAAATGAGACATGAAATGAGTTGAGAAAGAGGAAAGGAATTAATAAAAAGGAGGATGGTCAGGGTTTACTTTGGCAAGGGTCCGGCCAGGTAGAGCTTCTCAGTTGGCGACGAGAAGATTGGGTTTGTCGTGTAGTGGCTGATGAGAGCGTTCATGCTCGTGAAGGTACGATTGCCAATCTTCAGCTGACCATCGACGTTCTGAACCTTGAAGTGCTTGTTCCTCTCAATTCCACGCATCGAAATGGTCAAGTCTCCAGGCTGAAAAAATGTTTGGTTCCAGGGGTCCGTTTTGCATCAAAACTCACATTACTCTCCGAATCACGCACGAGAAACTCTCCCTCGCGGCCATGATGCAGAAGGTCTTCGGCACGCTCCCTCGGGATTCTTCCATAGTACCAGGGCTCTTGCTCCATAGGAATCTCACCCTTTCCGGAGTATTGCGGTGTGTAGTCCTGGTGAGCAGATTTGGAAGCTGGTGAATCATTCACAACCTGAAATAAGAAACACGTTATGACGAATCGGAGGACAAAGATTAGAATTGATGTCACTTTGCATATTGCAAAATGAAGATATGAACATCATCACTACGATAATCACCTTGATGTAGTTTCTCGGGACCAAGCCAGTCTTTCCAAAGGCATTGCGAGCCATCCACCAGTCCGGGTCATGCGGAGGATGATCGACGATATCCATTCGCTCTCTCTTCTTGAATGACAACTCCTCGGGCGCCACGGTATCGAACGAGTACAATGCAACGACGGACTGAAACATAACATTTTCACGTTGTTCTAATTAGCATTTCTAACCTCGAGTACAGCGGCCGGAGCGGCTTTCTGCTGTTGTGGTGGTGGTGGTGGAGGAGCGACAGAAGCCGACGGGTGCCGGTTCTCGATGCTTCCCTGATTTTCGTCCGACGACGCCTCAACTTCTTCGACGTAGTTCGACGGGAACCATCCAGCAGTTGCCTTTGGCTCCTCGGCCTCTGAAGCTTCCGGTTTTGGTGGAAGAGTGGCTCCGAGCCTAGAAAAATCAATGATTTTGATCATTTCTCTTTAATTCATTTGGGTTTTCACTCACGAAGTCAGATAATCTTTGAAAAATCCAAATTCCGGCGAGTGAAGCATGGCCGGGTTGGCTTGGCACATGCCAATGAACTGCTTGAGCAGGGCGACGTGGTTCATTCTGAAAAGATTGAAAAGATTGATAAAATTGGTAAGAAACAGTGTTTATGAAGGGGGAAAATGAGGAAAGCGCAACAAAACGGAACAAGTAAACAATCGGTCATGTGATAGTTTATTTAGGACTAAAATCGCTAAAAATAGCTGCAGAACGGGGCAAATTGATGGGAAATTGAGAAAAAACACTAAATTTTGGCATTTTTCCACAGAAATTGCCAAAAATGATGACAAAACACCGGAGAACTTTTTGAAACTCGAGAAAATTTCAAAACAAGTCAGTGTGTGCACTTGCGCGTTGGTTCTGGCGCCAAGTCTGCAAACACCACACACACACACACAACTTCGCGCCCGTGCTTTTCTTGCGAAATTCTTGCGGTTTTCACTGTTTTTTTTTCAACGTTTTTCTCAGCTGATAAGCTCAAAAATTGGTGATAAGAGGAGATAAGAAAATGCGCCAAAAGCACGTGATAAAATATTCAACGTTGTCCTGACAATCGCCCATTTTGGCTGCCTGCGCTCTCTCTTTTGGAATTTGTAAATATTTAAGTGGGTTGCAAAACACGGCAAATATTTATCAGGAAAATGGGTCTAGTTTGGGATTAATCTTTGGGAATACACGGGAAATTGGAAATTAAGCCAAAAAAATTCAAAAATTAAAACTTTTTCCTTTAAAAAATACTGCCGGATTTTGAAAATGGCTGGCAATGCACAACAAGGTACTTTGAAAAGGAATTTCTCACTATGACAGGCAAAAAACAAAAGAATTCGCAAAAAATTTGGAAGCGTGGGAGGAAAAAAAAGAGCTAGGAAAGAAAAAAACAGAATGAATGAGCAAAAAGTGGCGAACATCAAGATAAGCGGATGGACCATGCGACAAACGATAGGGTAAATGTCCCCGAATAAAGAAGACACAACTGAAAACTTTGCACCGCTGGAATAGAGTAGTTCTAACTTGTTTCACGACAAACAAAGACAAGAGGGAACTAAAACGAGAGTCAGTAGCGTTGATAGTTTTGGGATAACTGAAAACTATGTAGTAAAAAGCAAGCAATGTCAACACAAAACCCCTATGCAATTATAGAAAAACGCGATAAGAATTGATGGGGATGGTAAGAAGGATGGCGGATAGCAAAAGTTATTTGATCGGAATCAATCAATACCCGCTGAAAAATGGGTTTTGAGTAGTTGAAAATCGATTAACAAGCGGAAAATGTGACCGTAGGAACTTCTAAAGCGAACAGGGCGACGCAGCGAAGTATTTTCTAAAAAAATAGATAAAAATGGCATGAGAAAAGCAGAGAAAACGGCCGGTAGTAGTCAGAAAGACAGCAACGGGAAAATGATGACAAATGAGGTCCTTTTACAGTTGCGCATGTGGCTGGGGGCGCACTTGCATTGTCTGCGTCTCTTCTGATCCACCTCTCTCGCGCGACATGATAAAGAGTGTCTTGTACCCAACCCAAAGGGTTTTTGATTAAAAAAAAATACATTCAACGATCAAATAGAGATTTTCTAATTTTTTTTGGAGTATCAGTGATATTTCAGGATGGAAAGAAGGGGAATCCTAATTTGAGTGGCCATTGGTGATCATAACTGTTTGTTATGAAAACACAATGAATCCAAGTGTACATCTTCGACATGGAATAAAAAAATATGTTTACAGAACACGAGAATGGAAAAGATTGAAAAGAGTAACATTAGAAAAGAGCTCATACTCTCACAAACTCACGAGCCTGGGGGAGACAGTGAATTTCCGCCTACACGGATTCACCAGCCTCACTAGGGGATTATTTGGGAAGGGGCCATCAGGTCAAGTTGTCCAAAGGATTCGATCGTCGGGAATACCCATTTGATGAGATCTGCTTCAGTTCCTCTGATCAAAAGTTGTTCCGATACTTGCATTCGGCTTTTCTTGTTCACGTAGTTCGCTCCATCTCCGACTTGCAGAATGTACTTCGAGTACTGATTGTCACCAGCGGCTCTTTGATTGACACTCAACATGAACTGCTCAACGTGTTTCCACAGAGGACCTCTTTTGATGATGTAGTCGACGACTTCAACTCCGCTCATTTCAGGCACTATTGGGAGAATCTGACGCCAGTCGCCTTCTAAGATAAGTAGAACATCTCCGAATGGAACGCCATGACGTTCTTTCAAGTCTCGGAAGAGCCTGTCCACGCAGTCGAGCAGCCTTCTGTCTGTCATGCAAGCCTTGTCCCAAATAAGCGCGTTGATTTCTTTGAAGGCATCAGCTGAAAAACAGAAAAGTTTAGATGGATTAGGTTAATTTGGTAAATTTACCTGCTGGCAATCCTTTGAAAATGCTCGATGTCATGATGTCCGAGGTTTCTAGTGGGATCGAGAACTTTCGGTGAGCGGTGCATCCTCCGGGCAGCAAGCATGCTCCGATTCCAGTGTGAGCAACACATGCAACCTTCAGACCCCTACCTTGAAGCATGATGGTGTTGTACCAGAACATAGATGGTGTTGTACCAGAACATCTTTCCAGTTCCACCTGGTCCGTCGACAAACATCATTTTCAAGTCGTTCGAAATAGTAGTTGCAAGATGAACTGCACTATCAACAAACTTCTTTTGGTCTTTGTTCAGCTGCCGGTACCTCTGAGCTCCTTGTCCTTCATGTACGTTCAGTGGAATATCTGCTTGATTTGGAGTGTCGATGTCTTTGTCTCCTTCGAATCGAGTCGGCAGGTCTTCTTCCACGAACCATTGGTTCAACTCGTACTGATTTGGTTTCATTCCGTGAGCAGCCAGAAGGAATTGAATGTGACGGAGAGCAAGAGCACTGCGCTGCTTCTGACTCCAACTCTTCTTCTCGTTCAGGAGAACTTCCAGGTTGCCCATGAACAGTTGCTCTGGATTGGAAGGAGCGCAGTAGAGCAGAATGCTTGCGAAGACGCGCCTGCACTCATGTGGCATCTTGTAAGTTTCGGCTTCCTTGATGACATCGTCCTACTCGATTTGTCCGTTCATCAGTCTTCAGGCGCGAGCAGCTTCGAGGCAAGTGTTGTGTTCAACTCCATTGAGAGTGCGAAGATTGTCGAACGATGTGGGTCCGGTAAAGTTCATTGCGAGTAGTCGAGTGGCAGTGAGTTCGAGATACCGTGGCTGTGGGGTTTGAATTCTTCCGATAACATGTCGCAAATAGTCCTTCTTTCTCAAATTGAATTTCTGCTTCTTCACGTCAAACTTGTAATACTTGAATATCTCGTCATCATTGTCTGCGACTTTCTTCCAAGAAGTTCGTCGGCTTGTTCGGCTGACATACCTCTTTTGAGGTAGAGCATCTCGTTGTTTTCTTCATGAATGTATCCTCTGTGCACAATGTGCGAGGAACCAAGCATCGATAATCAAGTCTCCATTTGGCTTCACAGGCAGTCATGGCAGCAAGATCTTGAGTGTAGTGACAGTCGTTCAGTGATAACTTCTCTCCATCATTTATCATGTCGACTCCAGCAGCTTTATCATGTTGTAGGCGGTTCTCTCACGTTCCTGTAGCAGAGCAGGATGAAGGTCGGTTGGAGCAATGACGGAACCTTGCAGGATCATGGCGCTCGCACCCTCGAACTGGTCTACCATAATTTCCGATGCCCTCCAATTCCGTCGCTTTGAAAATAACATGATCTGAGCCTTTGTGGATGTACTTGAACATGTACTTCACCGTTCTCAAAGAAGTCACCACTTCCACGTTCAAATGACATCCATACTTCATCAGAAGGTACGGATTGTGTGATACGACGTATTCGCTTCCAGCTGTGTAATTGATTCCATTTCTGAAAAGTTGTGTATGTTGTTAGGAATTGTGTGTTGAAGGAAGGATGACTCACCTATAAATGGTCAACTTGTTGTCCTTGGTCCGCTTATCGTTTGGATACGCATTGTCGGTGATGATCGTCTCGTCGGAGAAAGGCTTGGGGAAATCTTTCTTGCAACGCTTCCAATTCGGCTTCTTCCCAGCGTTACAGTATGCGTCTGGATCAGACTGACACGGAAAATGTGTCATTAGACTTTGAACCAACTGCCTGTAGGGCAACATCTGAAAAGAAAAAGGTTTAGAAAAGATAAAATCGTGAAACAACGCTCACCTGTGCGTAGTTCGGATCACTTCTGCTCGGCATCGGTGCAACTTCGGCTTTCACAAACTTGTCGATTTGAGCAGCCGTGTTAATGTGATTCTCGAAACTGATCAGAAGGTGAATGTGTGGCATTCCTCTCTGTTGGAACTCAACAGAGTAGTTGTACCAGCGCACTTGGCCGAAGATTCCCGGTTGACGAATGTACTTGCCGTTATCTTTGCTTGACTTCACCTTCTTTCCGCACACATCGTCAAGAAACATGGTGGCTTTCTTCGAAAAGACATCGTTGACAAATTCTGGAATGTCAACCCATGTGAGCCGTTTGCACTCTCTTTGGTTCTCGGGCCATTTGGGGTTTCCGGTGAACGTGATGAAGAGGTCCGGATGTCCCAACTCGTTTGATATCGTGATGGCACTCATCATCAACTCTCGCTGGTACTTGCTGGTTCCAGGTACACTCGACGGCATAGTCACCAACATTCCGAGCGACATTTCTCCTCCCATTTTGTCGTCTACCATCTTGTCGAAGTATTCAAACACTTGGGAACGTGTACCTCCTCTCGCGAACTCGGCACGCTTCTCAATAATCACATTCATCTTTGCCTGACGATCAGTGATACCGTAGTCGCAAATTTTGAGTTGACTGATCGTCATAGTGCTTCCTTGAAGTCGAGTCGGAATGTCCTTGCGTTGTTTCAAGCAAAAGTTGGCGTTTTCGGCTCTGCTCACGTACTTTCGCAGACCGACCTGAAAAAGGGAAAGAAGAATCAATGATTAGTAGGATCTAAACGAAAACTCACGTTCTGAATTTCGTCGTTGTGTCTTCCAATTTCAGTAAATTCCACATTTCTTCTTTGATTATCTCCATAACAAACATCCTCTTCGAACTCTTCCTCCTCCTGCTCCTCCTGTCGTTTGTCACTTCTGTAATCATGTCTCGACGGTCCTTCCTGACAGATCTCAATGTCATCTGCGATATTCATTTCAGTTGGGTAGTCGTAGTTGGGAAGTGGCTCAACTTCACCGGCCTGCTCAGTAGTCGAAGAAGTGGTGGAGCACTTTTGGACCATGTTCTCCGCTTCAATTAACTCGTAGTCGTCGTACTGTAGAACTCGGGCAATGTTTGGATCATCTTCTTCATTTCTTTCTTCCCAAACGATGTTCTGCTCCTGCCCGACAGCCATATCCACTGGATACATTTGAAGATCCTCGTGTGCTCCGATCCCAAGTATTTCATCAACAGGGACACTGAAAAAGAAATGAATGTGTATGAGTGGTGGTAGAAGGTGGTGGCAACTAATGTGAACTTACTTTTCCGCATTTCGTTTTGCTTCCGCAGCCTCCTCTTTGTCTTCAGATCCAGATTCGAATTCGTTGTCAAAAATGACACATTAGATGAGAATTGCAAGGTTTGTAAGAAGAATGTCTGCAATATCGACATGAGATCCTGTGGCAATGGGACATTGTAATAAGTGAAGGCAGCACGGATAAAGAGAAGGAATGACTTTTTCAATGAGCTTGTTCAAATCCGCACGTGTATCGGAATGTGTTGATAATCGCTTCAGCTTCATGCTTCAATGGGATTTTCTTGCTGGCAGGCATCAATGTCTTGAAGACAATCATCAGTGTTTTCATAAAAGGCGAGAACTGAATCTTGATTTTTGTCAGGATACCAAAAGGTTGTTGCCTGCACCCGCTGTCAGCACTTTTTGAGTGAGTTTAGATGTGTGATTCCTAATGAAAGGTTTGACCTAGGCTGGCGAGTAACGGGATCTTCACTCTGAACATCAGCAATTACTGATAAACTACCTTTTCGGTCTAGTGATCTTGTCATTGCTCCGGATGAGTTACTGACAACAGGATGTGTCTAGGTTACAAAATGACACTAATCACGAACCCACTTGCTTCACTTGAAAAGTTCGCAATTACTAATTAGCTACCTTTTTGGCCTAGTGACCTTGTCATTGCTTTTGATAAGGTACTAACAACAGGATCTGAACAGGCAGTTACATCAAGCTATTTTGATTGAAACAATCACTTGTTCAATTTATCATGTGACCAAAGTCAAAAACTTCATTCTTAGGAACGGATCAATGATACACTAGGAGAACCTGAAATTTGTGTCTTTCAGGGAATTTTTCGTCAATAATAATATACTTCTATCTTCCATTTTTTCAATACTTTTTTCTCTTTTCTTGTTTTACTATGTATTTTATGAGATCTTTTTCCATAATTTTGTTTCACATGTGATTCGAAGCCACTTTGTAACGATTACTAGAAATTATTACGTTTCCTTGCGAAACCTTCGAATAAAAAAAATTTTGATTTTTTCCTGGTGTTTTTTGTGTGAAAACCGTGCAGAATTCACCTCTCTTAAGATGTTAGGTTCGACATCATCTTCTTCCACCTGCCGTTCTGTTCAACCAATGAGCACGACGTGTGCGCAAAGAATATTGCTGGCGCATTTAGAGCAGCTAGTTCAAATATTCGCGGCAAGTGTCGCTCGATTGAACGATGCACCTGTGGAGACGATTTTTAGTTTTCACTCGCCAAAACGTCTCATTTCGTCATCAAGATTGTTGA
>LR539431.1:271-15470 GCA_900536315.3 Caenorhabditis becei | reverse complement strand
TGGAATTTTTTATCTTTACTATTACCAATTGATTTCCCTTGAAAACACTAATGGAAATTTTGAAAAAAAAATCAATATATTTTTATTCGTATTTTTGTTGTAAAAATCACTTGCAACATAAGCAAGAATCCTTTCTTTAAAATTCGAAATTTTCAGAAAAACCTGTGCCACCCTCTGCTCAAGAATGGACGTCTCTCCTGCTGCTCTCAATTCCGCTATTTCTCGTGCGGCGGTTCTGGTGGACATGCCGAATCCGGGAAAGTCTCCACGTGAGAGTGACAGAGCAAAAATTTTACATATGGCTTCCTATATGAATTGCCCAAAACCAGAAGCCGTACTTCGTCATCAAAGCGGTTTGGAACGAAACCCGTTGATCCTGTTGTTCGCGCGGACTGGTGATCGAGATGCATTTGTCGCCAAATATAACTATAGGCGTAGTTATGACGACGCCGGACAGTTGAAGATCACCACGGCCAGTGGTGCAAGAAAAGAACTCACGGAAGACGAAATTGAAACTTTGAGTGAGTTCGGGCAATAAACTGTAATGAAAAATACTTTCCAGAAAATGGTTTTGTTCTCCCAGAGCCAAGACAACCGCAAAATCGGCTTCCTCTATTGAAACTTACAAATGTAGTTGCAGAACAGATTATCGCCAACTTAGAGCTTATTGACATGTAAGTATTCCGTTCACTGTCTGAGAAAATGAATTTATATTTCAGAGTCATGCTGGCATCCTGCTCAACAAAATGTTTTAATTGGGTGAAGCGGGCAAACCGGACGAACAAGTCGATCAAACCAAAAAAACTGAGGTTCAAATCCCTTCTGGGCATGAAACATTACTGGAGAATCGGGTGCTACAATCAAACAAGCAGAAAAGGCTTGTTCTTCATTATAACTACGGACAACAGTCAAACAATGAACGAAGGAATGATGCCATTCAAGTGTGCTGACATTGACATGAAATTCAGGTAAAACTATCTCACACATACAACAGTTCAATTTCTTCCAAATACATTTCAGACACTCTTGTGAACATTACCGAGACGCAGTCCAATGTATCACTTTAGATGGTGAGAAAACCGCTATCAAAGTTCTGGAGTGGTTTGCAAGCCTTATCAACACTCCTGTTGGTAAAATTACATTGGATCTGGAGCGAGTCACCCCAACTTTCCAACTCCACGAGTGCTCGACGCTGATCAATGTTCCTGAATTGCATTTTGATGGGGAAAATCTAATGACTGATTCGATTTTGTGTCTTGTTAAGGACCGGGCGGCTCAGCAAAAAGTAAGTGAAAGTGTGAAACTTGCAGTCATTCCTGTTTTTCAGAAAACTAACTTTGATGATCTGGTTGTAAACAACGGACGAGAGCTAACTTTCGAAGCATTGCATTCCATCATTAGTTTTGGAATCGCAGTTGTTGAGAATAACTACACTGTGGATCAGATTTATGCCTACCTGACAGGAATCCCACGGGGCGACCCTAAGAGAAGAACAGTACAAATTGGTACTTCTCATTTGTCCAAGGAAGAAGTTTTTGAACTGAAGAAATGCCTCAATCTCAAGCCTTTCGGACCGGATTTTTTACAGTGGACAATAAGACATTATTTTGAAGAAAACGATTGGTCTGATGAACTCTTCTGGATCCCGAAAGAAGGAGAAGAAGAGAAGCCCAAGGGAAATAAAGTCTTTGTGATCCGATTCCGTGGAACTGAGGAACAAACTGAAGCTTTGCTAATGGCACACTATGCGTTTCATGATGAAGACACGTACAGTGATGACTTTGATGACTGGGATTCGGAGGAAGGAGAAATTGAAAGAGATTCAAAATTCAGAATCAAAAGTATGATCTCTATTTAGCTGCTAAATTGGAGGAAGAAAAGATGAGCAGAAAATGATCAAAACCTGCCGAACTCCTTCGCACATCCCAAACGAAGTTGGCTAACACATCCTCACTTAAAATTTCAAGTACCCCCTGCATTGTTGTATTCCACTTTTATTTTTTCTCATTTATCACTTGTATCACTATCAATCTTTCCACAAATCAATCAATAAATGAGTGTTGTTATTACAAAATTAAAATTAGTTCTGATGTGGTTCTCCGACTACAGTAACCGCGAGTGGTCTACATAAAAACTCAAAAAAGTTAGATGACAATCAAGATGGGGCAAACGTGTTCAAAGAGTATGTTAAATGAAGGTAAGATTTCGAAATGAAAAAAAAAGATTTTCACTTTCAAAATACAAATCGATTATCATTTGTGTTGTTTATCTGACACATTCCCATTTTGTCCGCTGGTTGAATTCGAAGCCCCATTCTCAAGTTTGACGTTGCTGGAGGGACAAGCCAAACCAGGAAGTCCATTTGCGAGTAACTAAAAGTATGTTACATACCTATACACACCAGTATGCTCACCTGTAAAGTTGGAGGGAATCCTGGAAGTGGAGGAGGCACCGAAGAAGCACGGTTTCTTTGCATTGTGATATATTGTTCCAATGTCATATCGGGCAGAGAAACTTGTTGTGGTACAGCTGGAGGGCGACTGGCTAGAGTCTGGAATTGATGCATGTTGATAGGAAGAGGTACAGTAATCTTTTTCACCTGTTCAAGAAATGCCAACTTGGTTGCCATCAAGTGGTTTTGCATTTGGAGTTCTGAAAATGAAAACCTTCTAGCTATGAGCAATTTGATTCTCACCAATAATCTTCTGCTGGAAAAATTGAAACTTGGGTTGCAGTCTTGCCAAAACTGAAATTGCAAAATCAAACTAACTCAAAGTGTTATAAAACTCACGACGATTCTCAAGATCCAGTTCCACAAAGGTATCCATTTCTTGAGTTAGCTGATCATTGAACTCTTTGCGTCTTTGTTCAAGTTGTTGCAAAAACTGAAATTCATAGAACTGCAAAACTTCTCGAGGCTCACCATTTGTTTTTCAGTCGGTTGGGCAGGTTGCGGGGGCAAGGGCATATCCACAATAGTTGCTTGCTGGGTGTGTTGGCTGGTAGTGAAGGAGACAACTTTCGGACCGTTACTTTGACTAGTCGAAGTTGGAGTTGAAGTAGACATTTGCTGGGAGGTACGCTTTGACATGATACAAACGCGGAATGAATAAAAATGCGCGTTTGTTTCAATAATGTATTCAGAAACCTTTGGGAGGACTAGGAAGGGCTTTTGATGCGGCTTCCAGAGTTTTGAGGCTTCCAAATATGGCTTCAAGTTATAAAAAAATGACTGATAATCCCGTTGCAGAGCTTCAACGAAGCCTTTTTCGTGCGTTTTTGAGACTAGAACGGATTGAATCACTACAAGTTTGAAGTGTTTCCAAGTACAATCCAAAATAAGAATTTGTCATAATCCCCACGTCGCACTATGGTTAAAGAGAGGCGGACGAGAAGAATTCTCCACTCTCCCCAATAACTATCTGTTTCTCCGCTCCACCCTCTACACTGTCAGTTTTCTGGATCCTAATAGAACGAGAAGAGAAAAGCAACTCTACTACGGGGCGACGGAGAAATGGATAGAAACGAATGAATCTCGGTTCATTGCGTCACAGACAACTGACAGTCCAGACGGATTTGCAGTGGAGTAGCAGAGAATGATCGGAAGGAGTAGAGTTACGACACTTCTTGGCAGCCCTAACAGAAAGTTTGACTTGTTCATCTATCAGAAAAATCGTAAAATTTGGGAAAAGCTGTTAGGGTTCGGAAAGGGCAAATGCTCAGAATGGCGGTTTCTCATGACAAGATTTGATGATTGAAACTGGTCGTAGCAAGAAGCAGTTCCGTGAAGAGCACTTTGTTTTTCGAATTCTCAACGAGAACGTTGGGCGGACACAAGATGATAGGAATTATACTTTTTGATGATAACCATTGGCTTCTTTTGAATAACTTTACTGAAGAATTTATGATCGTATTCTTTCTGTTTCAAAATATTGCATTAATCCAAATCACTTCACAAAGAGCTCAAGAGAAAAAGCGCTGCAAATAATCTATTGAAAATGTGAGGATTGCACTTTATTTGATTTATTTTATCACAGTAAGCAAGATTGCTTCAAAATAAAAAGAATTCTCAAAAATATGAAATCGTAAGGAATACACTATTGAGAGGCGAGATAATTTGGTCATATGATCAAAATATATCATCAAGACAAACTTTTGAATGATAATAGCAGAAATAAATATCATGGAGATTGGACATGGGCTGTCTACTTCTGCTGCTCTTCTTGTTGTGCCTCGTTGTTTGGTTTGGTTCCGGTCTCCCCCGTTTGAACCACGCTAGAGCCATTTCCATGGCCTGCTCCGTTGCCATGTCCGGTTGGGGCCGTCTGGAAATACTCTTTCGAAGTGCTTGAGATTTTTTCTTACCGTTGAAGTGAACTGTTGTCCCTGAGATGTTGGATTCATGAAGACCCAGTAGCCTGCTGGAGTGAAGATTGTCAGAGGATTACCAGGAATCCCGTTCACCGGATTGGAAGAGTTTGGCGCCGGAGTTTGCTGGTTTTCTTGTGACATCTGAGTTGAATATTATTTTGCCTGGAACCAAATCGATTTTTTTCATACCATGTTCGAAAAAACAGGAGAAGGAGAGTACGCGGAAGATTGTGAGGTTCCATGAGGCAAAGTTGGCTGAAAAGAAACGGTTAATTTGAATTACACAAACATGAAATATTACTTTTGGAGTAGATTGGCCGGAAGAGTTCTGTTGTTCAGATTCCTGATCGGATTGGACGCGCTCCTGAGAAAAATATGACGCGAATTCACTTTCTTTCTCTTTTCTTACATCTTCAAGAGTATCCAATCTAGTGTTGCATTCTTGGACAGCTTTGACCACGCCTTGGATTGCACTTGCAAAATTTGAGTTCCATTGCGCTTGAACATCTGAAAAAAAATGTTCCAGTCAATTCCAACATGCCATTATCCTACCGGAGAGTCTTTTGTCCAATTCTGCTTGTTTCTGTTGAACTTCGGCTAGTACACTCATCAAATCTGAAACAAAACACATTACCATGCAGGATGCTCCAATAAACTCACGATTATTGTTGCCCGTGATGTTTGCATTTATTTGCACATTGTTGTGCTGATTGAAGTTTGGGAAAATCGTTTGATTGTAGTCTTGATGTGCTTGACCAGCAACCTCAAAAAAAGTAATAGAAACTATTATATTTCTAGACTTCACCCTCAGAGTTTCAGCATGATCTTGGTGTTGAGCAACTCTCTGAAACATAATAGGAAACGTTTGAGAAATGGATTCGCGGGTGATTTACCTTGGGATCGATGTGTGGAATCGGAGGAGGAGGCCGCTTGAAAAGGCGTTGATCCATGAGAGATAGTCAAAATGTGACTGGACCCTGAAACTTTCATTAGGATAAAGACCAGTTTCGTTTTCAGAGTGCAGATCCTCAAAGTCCCTAATACTCGGGTCTACCCAGCAGAAACGGAAACCAGCAGGTGATCAATATCAAAATGACACGAGGGGTGTTACGAAATGAGCATGATGTTTTTGGAGAGAGGGACACGAGATGATGATAATTATACCTCTTGATGATAAACACGAGCTCCTGTGAAATGTCACATCGAGTACGAATTTCGTACTTTTTACTTCCATTCGATTGGAAATATCTTGGCCGACGGGATGATAAATCTGTTAATCGCTGTCTTTGATCTTTTCAATAGTCGCAAGGAACAGATGGTTGCACCGGACGGGAATATGAACTCGGGGATTCGGAGCGGCGAGATAAGCATCTGAACGGTAGTAATTACAATGCGGATCTGTGCCGTCTCAATCCCGAAATTTGAACTGAGCGGCCTCTTTGAGCTTCAGGTGAGTCCACGGAAGGAGCAGATGCGTCTAGGGATTATGTAGGTCGCTGGAATATAATGAACCATATGTTGCTTTTGGCTCGGCTCGACAAATCGGTCGGAACGGCTTTTGAGTCGTTTCATGTGGGGAATAAGTGAAAGCTCATAGGTGAAAGATCAATCAAATTTTATTTTTTGATAAAGGATTGGGATTGAATATGGATTTCTGAATCAGAGAATAAGAATGAATTTGAAATTAAATTTGGAGTTAAAGAAATGTGAAATAGGGCGAGGACAATATGGAAGATAAATATGTGACATCTTTACTATTATGAAACGACAAATTCTGTGTGTGTGTCTGTCCGTAAGTTTGTATGTCCTGCACGTCAATTTGATAAGGATTCGGTTTGGCGCGACGCCTTCAGATTCAGAATAACTGGATTCTGGGGTTCACAATGAGGAACTGCCGCGCGAATGGGTAGGCGACGGCCTGGATTGATGTCGGCTGCGCACTAGACTTGGGTTGGCGGGAGTGGTTACGCCGGCCGGTTCAATTACCCACGTTTGATAACGCGGGTGACGGCGGCAGGCGGATAGATAGGGAACGGCCGCGTGTCGCTACGAGTAGAGTGCACGAGACACGTAGGGCGCGGGGCCAAAGTATTTTTGTTCAAAAGAGAGGTAGCTCAGATTTTGGAGGAAAGCCTCACGGAGCCGAAGAGAAACCAAGCCGTCGAGAGGACGCGACGTTCCGAACCGTTCAGCAAATGGGTGTTCAGCTTTCTTTCGTATCAACATCGCATTTTGAAGATGTTTCAAACTCTAGGCACAGCCTGTTGTACGTAAATTATCAGGAGCGGCCGGCGAACAGGAATCGCGCGGTCGCGTAGTGCTCCGGGCAGGGTTGCCACGTCACGTGTAGTCAGTTTCTCTCGGTCCCAAGGTTTTTTGCGCAAGGGAGACGCATCTTCTCAAATGGGAAATGGAGTAGTGGAACCAGGTTTTGACCGCCGAAGGCGAAAAAATCAGGCGGGGGAGACGGCGTGAGCTATGAGTTGTAGGCAGGCTGACAAGAAGAATCCTTCGCATGGCGCGCAAGTTGGATACTTGGGGTCTAACCTTTCTTCGAAAGCGCAAGTACGTCGTTCCAGTAAGAAAAATGGCTTCAGTTTGTTTTTGGTGCGCTTCAGTGCCAAAGTAAGGCAGATAGAAAGAGATCAGGTAGTTTGGGAACGGTCCACGCCGCTTGAAATACGCTTGAAGTCCTCGGCACCACGTTTGCAATTGCAAGGGGAAGAGGTACCAACCGCCACGTTTTGGAGAGGTACTTCTGAACCGTGTGACAGCCTACAAAGTATGCTGAAGGATCACAACACGCCTGAAGCGAAATTCGAAAATAGTTTTCGAAATTAAAAAAGTTTATTTGTCACATTCGGTATTGTTCACCGAAACCTGCGAAAAGAGACAATATGTTGTATTCGGTCTGCTGGCCTACAAGTTGATTTCAATTTCGAGCGCTTTTGGCACCGTGCCAAGAATGAATGAATTCTGAGTAGCGACTCACAGAACGCGCGAAATTCAAAACGGTACGCCGTAGGAGCCAGTGTTGGCAGCTTCCCTCTCCGTCATGGTTACACCAAACTAATAATTTTAAAAACTACGTGCACGTTACGGGGTGACTAGCTGGCTTTTCTGCAAGAAAATGATGTATTTGGTCATGCTGGAAAAACGCTGCAAAATGAACAACTCACATACACACAGAATGTGTCACTGTTACTATTGTGATGCATCTAGGCAAGCTTCGCCAGAAGGGAAATGGCGGCGAAGCCGACATTTACCTTCTGGTCAATAGGTGAAATCAATATGTGGGAAGTAGTAAATTTTACAATAATAGAAACACAGAAAGTGAGATATAAATATAATTCAGTTACGGTTCATGTGCTGGTTGTTGGTTGTTGGTTGTTGAATTCCAACGCTAAATGGTTGTTGAATTCCAACGCCGGTTGAGTTGTGTGCTCCAGACGATTGTGGGAAACCTTGTGGCAGTGTCTGAGAAAGTTTATCTCGTACCTTTACAATTACAGTTTGTATCTTACCATAGCTGGATAAGGACGAGCCATTGGAGGAGCAGCCAGTGGAAGATGGGTTCGCGGAGCGGAGTACACCATATTGCGACGTGTTCCAGGAAAAGCAAGAGCGTTTGGTGGAGTTGGTCCAGTAAACGGAGCTTGTTGGAAAGGACGGGGGACAAATGTTCGAACTTTCAAACGGAAAGCAAATTGCGGCTGAAATGAAACTCATGCATTATAGATAGTGATAGTTGGGGAAAGTTACCCGTGGAGTGAATGAAGGAACAAACTTGCGAACGGCTTGTGCCGGTGCAACAAGAGGAGAACTGTTCTGCTGCATTGTGAAATTTTGGTACAAAAACAGAATGAGATTGTCGTGCATTTCTGTCTTGAGAACCATCGATTTCAGAGTTGACAGGAACTTATCAGGGTCTCCAAATTTTTGGATGAACTCGGTGAATCGAGAAATCGAGTCTCAATATAAATGTTTATGGCTATTATTGAAAATCTCTATTCTCACCTTCCAGTATTATTTTTTGATTATCTAATCTTTGCACAATTTTTATCTGCTCTCTAATCACCCTCGTCGCTAAAACTTCAAAATTAATTGATTGTGTCACTCCCCCTGAACTCACCCTTCTCATGACTTCTTTCGAGTTGCTGTTTTTTCATCAGAGCCTGTTGCTGAAGTTGGGCAATCGCCATCTCTTTCTGTTGTTCGAACTGCTCATCTACCATCTAGTAATTAACGGATTTATAATTATATCATTTCCCAAACTCACCCTAAGGTCATTTTCAAGAACCAAGTCCATGTGAGCTAACTCGGAGGCAATGTAGCCATCCAGTGGATCCGGATGATTCGCCATGTTGAAAAATGAAGTGAGGCCTTGGCTGAAAACCAGGTATTGTACTAGGAAACCACTCCAGAACGTAAAATCGAAATGACACGAACAGGACACGAAGAAGGTATGAAAACAGATGTTGGAAGGGGCGGATACAGGTGCACCTGGTACTTACCAGGCCATCGGCAAAATGGCGGTATGAGATCTAAATCTGGGCGGTGCTAATTACAAGATCCCGAAATTTGAACGGCACGGTGTCTTTGAGCTTCCGGTAAGCCCACAGGAAGAGCAGATGCGTAGAGGATTATACAGGTCGCCAAAATAGAATCAGCCATATGTTGCTTCTCGGGTCGGCCCGACAAATTGGTCGGAACTACCTTTAAGTCTTTTCATGTGTATCATAAGCTGATCCGTACAGGTTCCCGAAATTCAAATAGGGTCTCAGAAAATGAGTTCTGAGGTGGTGCGACCTTGAGATGTCGGGGTAGCTCTCCAGGATTACTGTAGTTGATGAATAGGTCTGAAATACATTCAGCCTTTATGTGCAATGGAAGCATGTGATTCAAGTGCTACGAAAAAGTTGAAAATCAGTTGATTCAGTATCATTTACTGATTTTTCTTGTTTATTTACACATTTTCAATGATGTCAATGAGATACAGTGATTAGAGTTTATGCTTCTGGATCTGCTGGATTCTTCTGGCGGAATGGCGAGTTCTTCAGCTCGTTTTGTGCATCCTTCAACAGTTCACACAGTTGTAGATAGTCATGATTCGAAATCTGAAAGTGAACGTTCAACATTTCCAGGTTAAAAATGTTTTGTTTACTTACCATGAATGCAGGAGGACTGGACATCGAAAGGGACGGTGGAGTAGGACTGGACATCGGGAGAGACGGTGGAGAAATGGAAATTGGAAGAGACGGTGGAGAAATGGACATAGCTGGGAGCATCGACCACGTTCTTGGAGTCAGTTTAATGCTCTTCTCTCGAAAAGACGAGTTTTTCAGCTCGTTTTTTGCTTCCTGTAGTATTTTGCATAGCTTTTGGTAATCTTCTGCCGGAATCTGGAAATAAACACTTTTCCGAATGAGAGTTTTTCAGTTATTTACCGGTGGGGCGGGACGGTTCATGGCAATCAAAGTACTCATTGGTATCACTGGATTGCCTTGTAGCTTTTGAATCAACTGCGGTACCGTTAAGCTTTCGAAGTTGGGAGGGAGGCTCTCTGGTACTGAGACGTCCGAATCAAAGAATTTTCTCTTCCCAATTTTAACTTTGAGAGGTTCGCATGGCTTTGAAATGGCCACTTTTTTGGGTTTCTTCGAATGAGGCCGTTTCTGCCTTTTCTTCATGATGAAAGCTAGACAATTCGAATACTACTTGGACAGTTGTCGAATAGAAGTCGGTGCAGAAGGTAGTCATAGAAACAAGCACATGATAAACAACAGGGATATCACATTTCTTTAGAACTTAGAAGTTGGCGAGCAGGATAAAAGCCGGAGGAATCATAATTATAGGTTTATGCCGATGTGGGCCGCATGATTTCTAAATTCCGGAGCATCTGCGCGTAGTCAATGTGCATAATGGGTCAGAATGATCTTTCGATCTTGTCATGTGGTATAGGTTAAGATTCCAAAGTTAACGGTCAAAATTTGGCAGAAATTCAGTAAGAAATGTTAGGAAACTATTTTTTCAGCATTGTCTTCAGTTTTTCCTGTTTTTCTGCAAAATATTAGATTTCATCACCTTAATTTATCATCGAATTTATCACCGAAACATTTAGAGACTGAGTATAAAGGACAGAGAAAAGAAAATAAGACAACATATTGTTAGAAGAAAGAAGAAAAAGATAGATGACAATGTTAAATAGAAAAATGTTAAAAACTCCCCCCAGAAAAATGAAAACATTAGAAACAGTGGTTAGCATTTAGTCTCTCGGATTTCTTGGAACAGTACGGTCTTGACTGGCGATGAAGTCTCTCAACTCCACTTCCCCTCTCAGATACAATCCGTACAACATTTGGTAAGTGCTTGCCAAATCATGGGAGAACACAGTGCATCGTTGGCATCGGAAGTTGATTGAAGGCATTTCAGGGAATCCTGTATTCATGTTCATATGCATCGTTTCGCCAAGTGGGGGATTCTGGAATAGAGGTTTTGTGTTGACAGTAATAGATCCAGTAGCTTACCTGCGGATCACAATTCGCCATCAGAATCAAATGACGGCGCAGAACTTCACCGACAGTTTGTTGGATTTGACGTGAAGTCAGTGGATTTGCTCCGTTGGCAGGAATTGGCTGAAAAAAATCTGATTGTGAAATTTACTGAAATTTACAGTTTTGTACCTGTTGAGCCATTGGATGAGGGGCTTGTGGCGGGATGTTGGGGTTCAAACCAGAAGCCAGTAGTTCGTGGATTGCCTGAAATAAAGATATTGATCGACTCTGATAGCCTCAATTATGTACCTGTTGAGCCCAGTTTGTCGGATTAACAGTTGGAGGCGGGTGATTTGGATTGAAAGTAGCAGGTTGTGGTCCATGAGTTGGCTGAAACAAAACTTTTTGTTGGTATAGAAAGTTGTAGTTAGTTACAGCTGGGAAATGGTAGATGGCATTGGTGCCACGTTGCATTCTCAGCGCTTCCTCAAATGTCATGTTTGGCATGTTATGTTGCCGGTTTCCTTGTTGCTGCAAGTTACCCAAGTTCGTTAGCATTGTCAGCTGGAAAACAAAAATGAAAGGATCACAATCATTTCAGATTGCTCTGACCTGTTTGGCATTGATGTACGCTTCGAATTGCATCTGGAAACTCGTCAGGAGGATTGGATTTTCTGAAAGTTCATGTTTTCCAACATTTCATTCCTTATTCTCACTTTCTTGTCTGTTTCGCTCAGCGAGCTGCCGTTGAGCAATCTGCTCGACCCGAATGGCTGCATCGTCCCAATTGGCTGCCGGAGGTGGTACGGGAGGAGAAGTTCCTTCACGGATGCGCTTGGCCATGTTGGAGGACAAGAAGGTGTTCACTGAAAAACGTTGAGGAGGAACTGGAACAGGGAATATAAGCGGGTTTGGATCGGATCGGATTGGATCATAGTTTTCAAAGAAAATTGCTAATTTGTGGGTCAAAAGAACTTGGATTGGATTGGATCGTCTCTGGAACTTCGGATCTAACGGATTGTTCCAGATCAAATCCCAATCAAATGAAATCCTCAGGTCAAACTCGGAGCTTCAAATCCGGTGGATCCGGAACGGATCAATCAAGTTCCCAGCAACTGGGACCAGAAACAAGCTGGCACAAGCTGGCACAAGCCAATCTATCCAATCCATCCACAGCAAACACACAGCCGACTCCGGTCAGCCGCATTTCCGCAGGAGGCAGAGGAGAGAAGAAGAAAACCGCCGAAGAGAAGGAAGAAGAAGAGAAGACTGATTTTTCCGTGCCCCCTCCTCGGTCTTTTATAGCCCCGCCCCGGGCCTGCTGGTTTTATTAGGTAGGGCTCGTTTGGGGGAAAAACGAGAGGAGAGAGAGACGGAAACGCAGAGAAGCGAGATTTTATGACTCTATGGAATTTGCATATCGGTGGTCGACGTGGTGTTTGAGACGTTATTGTTATCACAAAAAACCTACCACAACTGGGTCCAGAGTCTGAGAGAATATCAGACCGAGAAGTAAAAATGTTCACAATTTATTTGACACTGTAACTTATTCATCAGCTTCACAGTTGCAGCCAGGCATACAGAATGCTGCTTTACTGGATTTTCTGATGACTTTGTTCCATGGAATTCCGACGTTGGTGACATCCATGTTCTTTTTGACGACGTAAGTGCTGGAACTCAATTTTGTCAGAGAGAATCATTATCGCGCTCACCCATGGCTAATTCCATAGGTTCCGACTTCAAATCTAGCTTTCAAGTTGTGATTCTTCTCTCCGAGGTCAACGTCGGTAAGACAGTCGTGGACAACCATGAACACAATCTCGTAGTTTTGCTGTGATAAGGAACAAACGCTCTGGATTATCTAGAAATGAAGCTTACGTCAAACGCGCCATCATCAGGAATCGTAACTGTGATGTTGTAGAAGTGAGGAGACATCACTTGCAAATGCGATGGAGAGTGGCCGCCAGAGAGGAGATCGTCGTTACTGGAATAAGTGAAGTCTGAATATTTTATAGATCCTTTTGTTATTACCAAATGTCATCCTCATACACAAGGATACGGTAGTTGAACTTGCGGTGCCAGTTGTTTTTGCAAGTCACTTCCCCAGTGAAGACAAACTTGGTATCCGCCAGAGTAGAGCCGGCTAGAGCAGCGAGAAGAAGTAGAAGTGCCGGGAAGACCGCCATTTCGTCGAATGCCCCGTTTCTGGTCAGGATGCTTCTCTTATTCCCCCTGGCCTAATCGAATCAGGGATACGGTAGGTGGGTGGGTGGATGGGAACCCTCCCACGTCAGCTTGAGAGCGGGGTGATAAAATCGTACAGTTTGCAGTGCGGATGGGAATTCTTCCCGCGCTGGGAGCGAGGTCGTAAAACCAAAGCAGCGCCGAGAGAAGTTTGTTGGTCGGAACTCAACATTTGGGTTCTCGAGAGAATGAAGGACAGGGAAAACATGTTGAAGCCCCCAAGAATCATTACAGACTGTCATACTAGCCGCAACTTGTGAAAGTCACACTAATGCGGTACAGGGTGGCTCTTATATTCCCGAAATAGTTATTACATGAACTCGATAGTTTCACGGTTGCTTTTGTTTTTGACGAACTTTACCAGATTATTAGCAATGATGTTCTTGAGTATTGTTTTTAGTATTTTCTGAACATTCTGGGGTCTTTTCAAAGGAATCCATCCTGTTACTACCACAAAAACTACTAATCTTGCTGTTCAGGAGATAGTAGCAGTTTTGACGCGGTCACAGGGATATAGTATCGAAAGTATGGCGGAAAATTTCAAAAAATCATCATTCACAATCCCCACTGTTGTGAAGATGAAACTTGATTATCAGGGATAGCCTGAAATCTGGTACTACGCCCATCACGATATCCGCGTGTCATGACGGACAGCTCCAATGGTAGTAATTAGATTGGATCTGACTCGAAAAAATTTCGAGGATGGTGAAATAAGTCAGAAACTAATATTTGAAAGTCCAACTAAAGATTTGGCAAGTCCTAGCTCGTGAAAATATTTCTTAGCATAAAAATTTTTACGAAAACTTTTCCGGGAATATAAGAGCCCCCTGTAGAAATGCGCAGAGACGGTGTGTGAATCTACAACTCCTATTGGAAAAACGGTCCGTTTCTGGGCCTAGATTAGACCTTCTAAGGGTCTGACGTTATGAAAAGATAGATTAGATTGTGTACTGGATTTGAAGTGGCCAAACATTACAACTCCATTTCTATTCGACTGTGCCTTTTTCTTTGGAGCCGCTATCGAAAAAACATTTTTAGCAGTCAACACTATCACTACTTTCCTGCACTACTTCGAGTTGGACTTTTTGATCCTCCACGACTGTGGATCAAATGAGGAAGGCAAAATCCATCAGAAGTGTGTTCATTTTGATTTGACAAATGCTGGATGGCAATACAAATGATAGAAAAATGAAACTTTATTCGAAGTAATGATTCAAAACAGTGGACAAAAAAGTTTTAAAATCGTTTTTTAAAAATAATAGCACTGGGAACGTAATTCGAGTCTACTCAAGAAGTGATACCGTCCTCAGGAAACACAACCGAACGTTGCAAACTTCCTTCCGATATCCCAACTCTTGTATTCTCACTAATGAAGAGTTCTCTGACTTGCCGATTGAACCTGACTAGTCCATCCTCCCGATCCTCTCCTCCTCGTCGTCGTCGATTCCGTCAGGTCAATCAGCACTTCGAACATGATTGGAGTCTACTCAAGAAGTGATACCGTTCTCAGGAAACACTGCTGTCGCCGCAAACTTCCTTCCGATATCCCAACTCTTGTATTCTCACTACTGAAGAGTTCTCTGACTCAAACTTCCTTCCGATATCCCAACTCTTGTATTCTCACTACTGAAGAGTTCTCTGACTTGCCGATTGAACCTTACTAGTCCATCCTCCCGATTCTCTCCTCCTCGTCGTCGTCGATTCCGTCAGGTCAATCAGCACTTCGAACATGATTGGAGTCTACTCAAAAAGTGATACCGTTCTCAGGAAACACGGCTGTCGCTGCAAACTTCCTTCCGATATCCCAACTCTTGTATTCTCACTACTGAAGAGTTCTCTGACTTGCCGATTGAACCTTACTAGTCCATCCTCCCGATTCTCTCCTCCTCGTCGTCGTCGATTCCGTCAGGTCAATCAGCACTTCGAACATGATTGGAGTCTACTCAAGAAGTGATACCGTTCTCAGGAAACACAACCGAACGTTGCAAACTTCCTTCCGATATCCCTACTCTTGTATTCTCACTACTGAAAAGTTCTCTGACTTGCTGATTGTACCTGACTAGTCCATCCTCCCGATCCTCTCCTCCTCG